>JAVSBS010008163.1:0-40886 GCA_033124195.1 Coracias cyanogaster | reverse complement strand
AAGCCCTAGCTAAACAACAACCAAGAATCTTACCCCCCCCCCCCCCCCGGCCCTCAAAATAAAGAATGAGTTTTTGCCAGTGCATTTCATATTAAACAGTGAGACATATTTGAATTCTCTCCTTACCATTGAATATGGATCAAAATCTTCCGAATACTTCTGGAAGCCCTGAGAATAAAACAAGACTTAATTGTAAAAACATCAGGCTCATGCACACACTTAACACACACTCCATTTTATTTATTAGTGAGAGAATATATAATTCTCAGTTATGAAAGAATACAGTAAATGGAGAAAAGCACAGAAAGGCAGCAAACAGTCCATCCTGACAGTCAGAAGACATTTCAAAACCCTATGACAGATCAGCAGTTTGAGCTGGTCATACCATGCAGCAGTTGTGAGGAATAGTTTGCCACTCTGTCAGCTCCATGGTTCCTCCCTACACCTGACAGAACCAAAACAAACCTTGAAAGCATCATGGGCTGACATATTTTGCCACGCTCTCTGAGCAATGTTTCTTGGGACTGTCACCATGCTGGGAACTCTCTAACACAGGCAGAAGTGACAGGCTCCAATTTGCCTATCAGCAGCAGTTTCTGGGTTGTAGGATCCTCTTCCAAGCTCCCTTCTCTCCTTCCTTCCATGGAGTTTAAGGGAGTTGGCACCATACCAAAAGTGAACACAGGACAACAAGTTTTGGTTTTATATGGTTCTGTAGAGGACTTAGAAGTTTTGGCAGGGAGTGTCTGAAATGGGGAAGACAATATTGCAGTTAGGTAGAGGCAGATTTAAGCTTTGAGAGGATCCACACCTTCTTAAACTTCCAAAACATACTGCACTACAGTACAGATCAACCTTGTCAGACCAACACTGCAGGGAAAAAGCAGGAGTTACCTCTTCTGCAAAGATAAGGGTTCCTGAGTCAGCAATCAGGAATCAACGGTGTTTGGGTGGTGGTTTCTTGAGGAGGATTAGTAGTTACTGAGTGAGACTGTATGGGCTATGCTGGAGATTTATAAAAACTCTGCACTTATCCTGCATGTTAATGTGAGCACTTGAGGACTTAGCAAAAATCTTTGCTGAGGCACCTAAATGCTGTATCACTCTTGTGGCTTCAAACTCCAAAAACGTGGGAATAAGGGAACGATGCAGAACCACATAATCCTTTGCTGACACAGATGGCAAGACAATATCTGACACAGAGCAGTGGTTCAGTGTGCGGTATATTCATTATTGCCCTCTTTTCTGCTGGATCCATCTGGCAAAAAAGTCTACTCCACTTCCAGACACAGCTAAGCCTTTTTCCATTTGTAAATCAAGTGCAGAGCTTAAGGTTCCTCTGGTATCTTTAAGGGCTGGCTGTTAAATGACAAGGTTGCAGCAGAAAACATAATCAGTTGCCTAATTCTGATGTGACTCTGAGTGATCCTCTGGGGTCAGATCTCATCCTTACCGCCACAAAGTCAGTGAGCACTGCTACACAGCCCTGCACCTAGCAGATCTTCAAATGGACAACAGTACTGCCCATTTGTCTACCCACACTTACAGACCAGGCAACAGTGGTGCTGACTACTCATACAGACTGGCAGTTGTGACACACAGGCATAGCACTTGAGGCTGTGGTCTACTGGTTAGGGAGATGTTGGGATGAAAGTTGGACTTGATCATCCTGGAGGTCCTTTCCAACCATAATGATTCTGTGATTCTATAGAGTCACACAGCGTGAACTCTGGCTTTCCTGCAGGCTGCCTCTCTTCACCTTTTACCCTGACATCAGAAAACCAACTTAATCAAATCATGCCCTTGCTCGGTGTTTCTTCTGAGACAGAAGTAGTATTTGCAAGTGTTGATGCGTGACTTTGTCTCACCGGGCTCCAAAGAGCTAAATCTTCAGGGTACAACTGCAAAATTTGGCTTGCTGCCACAAGTGGTTTAGGTTTTGTTTGTTTTTTAGGGAAATATGCACTAGAAGCATCTTTTGGAAGCAGGAACATGAGAGACCTTATTTAGCATTTAAATTAGTAAGTTGTATTACATGAGTTAACTAACTTTGAGGAACTCAATAAATAGGAATTTGATCACAGACTTCAGCAAGGGTAGAGCTGCATCCTGGGGAAAAACCCCAATTATTCATTCATATACCAAGTGTACTAATATTAGAAACAGTTTTACTAAAACTGTAAGAGTAACATTTTACAACGATAGCTACCTAAACAACTAATAGTTTGAATAGCTGAATTTGTATTGACCTTTGGAATCCTGGCTGAAGTAGACATCTCTGGTCTTGGAGCAAGTAACTTAGAGGAAAGAACTTCAACCTCAGCCAAGTCACTAATTTGTTATGTAATCTAAACGAAGTCATTGAACTCTTTGTCCCAGGTCACCCTCATGAAATACAGCTGTTGCCCTTGACAAAAGTTTTCATGGGAAAATAATTTTTTAATAGGAAAAAAACCCACCAACACTAAACCTCACAACAAAAAATCCTGCAAGCAAAGAAGTTATATGATCTGGATTCAATAATACACAGATACAGCTACAATACAATTAAGATATCTGCTTGGCTGTCGTAAACCTTCCCAGAAATGGGCGTCACTAATTTGGAGCTCCATATCCAGGCATGGAGTAATGAAATGAGTGACACAAAGCAGAAACCAGTGTTAAGCCTACCCTCCCACTAGTCAGGACACCTCAAATGAAAGAGTTAAGACTATTCTAATCCTTTCTTGACTTACAGTAACATGCATACAACCAAACCTAAGTAGAATGTGGAACATTAAAATGTTTGATTGCACAGAAACAACTACTGGAGTCCAAGTCTGGACTTCTGGATGAAAGGTAAAAGTTATTACCTAAAAACTAAACCCTAAACAAAGCAGAAGCACCTAAGCCTATGGTACTGCTGCTCACTGAAGTTTCTAGCATCAATAGTCAGTAACAATTGTCACCTCACTGAAATAAAAGAAAATGAACGGGAAACCCATGGCCAGATAACAAAATTTTCCAAAGATCACATTTGCTGAGAATGTAACTGCTATATAAAGAACATACAAACATTCAATAGCAACTGAACAATCTCAAAGTTTGATTTATCTCCATCAAATTCAGTTTTCCCTTCTAGATCTAGATTGAAACTGATTAAAAAAAAAACCAAACATTATTAATGTTTATGGTTTACCACTCAAAAGCTCACACTGTGAGCTCACAACTGCATGCCAACGTTTGCACATACCACGGCAATGCATCTGTCCTGGCTTGCACTAATAAAGGTGTTTTGCACAGAACCTGGCATATTAAACAGCAGCAGAGACATTAAGCACAAAGTTCACTTCTTCAGGGGATCATCTATTGAATCACCAGTCATCCAAAGAGGAAGAGATAAAAACTTCATCACTATGACAGAGGAAAACAATAAAAGCAGTAATATAGCAGAAAAATCCTACACAATACAGAAAGACTGTATGAACATGTGCTTTCCCGTTTCTCCAATTTCCTACCAATTACTATGTTAAGACCATAGCTCTATTTGTTAAACTAAGAAAATATTTTATTACTGAAAGCATTGCAACTGGAGACTAAAAGAAACAAGGGAACTTTAGGAATATATCTATTAAAAAAAAGAGCCAGTATCAGGTCAGATAGCGTTCAACTACCTTAAAGATTGCACTAACCATTGAAGTAGTTACAGACGGTTCAACCTGAAAGATTTACTAGCCTCTTATTCTTACCTGTCTAGACTAGGAAGAGGCACACACACACTGAAAGTTTACACAGACGCAGTTTTCATGCACTAGGGCTGTCTTGCAACCTCTGTTTTAGAAATTGAGCAACAGGATTAGAAGGGAAAGTTTTAATTCTATGATCCATCAGAACAAGAAGTATCACACAAAACATGGAAAATGTTATTTTACTTGTTTTTTGTTAGATCTAAATGATGAATTGTAAACCACCATCCTTTTAAACATCTCTTGTGGCTGCAAAAGAAAGAAAATTGCCAAACCAATATTAACTTTTACTGTAAATAAGTATCACCTACTGCTTTTTTCTGCTCTTCTAGGGACTGTATCACACTTGCACTCGTTAGTGCTTGCTCTCTATACCATTTCAAAATGAGAGAATGCACACAGTGAAATAGTACTGACTACAAAAAAGAATTCTAGAGAAACTACACAAACAGTGCACATTTCCATACCACAAGATTTGTTAATATTTTCCATTACTCCTCTTACTCCTAATTCCTACAGAACAGTGCTGGGGTCTATTTTCCATGATTTTTGAAAAAAATAATTGAAAAAATAACGTAGACAAAATGCTAGATACATAGTTTCCAAAAAACAGACAAGTCATGGTAAATATATATGCTCTCCTATCAATGATTTCCTATATTGAAAGGTGAATTCAAACGACTATTTATCAGTTTTGCTATCAGATTCCATCAGTGTCCTATAGTCACACCATTACTTGGAAAAAAATACCTCTTCCTGAATTAATGGAAGATTCGTAGTCTATGTTTAATTAATACAAAGACTGAGTTTTTGTTGTGAAGGACCTTTGGGGAAGCCTGGCAAGATTTTCCACAAAACTCTTCAGCCCCTCTCTAGCCACTTAGAAAGAAAAATAAATTTCCTTTTCAACACAGGTGGTTTTGGTACAGCTACAGCCAATGAAAACTGCAATTTCCAACCATCACGCATCTTACCACACAGTATCTAAGCACCTGTCTCAGGTCCCTTGACTGTAGTCCTGCAGAATTAGGCTTCAAATCTTGCAAATCAGAGGAAAGCTTAAATACTCATTCTTCCTTTCAGAAATGCTGCATCAAACCACAAAGGAGTGAGGAAAAACCTTTAGCAGCAAAAAGTGCATCAAAGCCTTCAAATTCACAAAAGAGGATGTTTGTGATAGCTGGGAGAGCTGAGACTAACGTTCATGTTGGTTTTGCTTCTCTGAAAATGCCACCACTAAATCATAACAATCCTGTCCTGCTCTCTGAGCCAAAATTTAATTAGCTTTAGCACGAGTGTGTTCCAATTCACTCTAGTACAGCAGAGACAAGCAGTTCACTCTGATCTTGACCCAGAGCAGCCCTCGGCATTCAAGGCCACACCCAAGGTTTAATCCTCACACACCATTTCCCTATTTATAAGTGAGAAGAATTTCATTTTCATGAACTATTAAAAGACCTGGGAATTCTGACCTGAATTCAGTTAATATGAGGGCTTAAATCACAAGAGAGACTTCACTATTCCTATCTGGCACTACCTTCCAGATAACAGGAAAGTTTTACCCATTCTTGCATGTTTATTTTATTCTTACGTTCATGCTTTCCATCTTGTTTACCAGTGAATTACTTGAGTATAGGCTCACTTGATTAGCTGTTTGAATCAAGCAAATCCATCAAGATCAGTTTCTAGAGTTTGGTACTCAGAACGGCTAAATTCAGATAAAAGTAAGTTAGAAGATATTATGTGCATGATGCCATATTAAGACAATAAAGACTGGAGTTCCATAAGGTATGGGAAATCTAGCAAGGCAAGAAAAAGCATAGCAAAAGGTACCTTGCCTTTGGTGATACTTCCCCTCACCAAGAGAAGCTGAACTGGTCCTCTATCTGAACCATTGATTTAAATAAGGAGTGAACACCCCTGCCAACAGATAAAAAGCATTCCTTCTGCATGAAACCAAATAATAATTCTTACATGTTTCTGGAGACAGGCAGGTGCCTCCTTCTCTGTTTTGTCACACTCTGTCCTTTGCAATTTTTAACTAATAGAATTAGCCTCCCTCTTTACTTTGATATCCATGCAAGTCTACTACTCCTCCTCCTCCTCCTCCACGTACTACTCTGACTTCATTGCTGCAGGGATGAGTACTGCATTAAGTCATAAATGGAAGTAAGAGGTCAAAGGTCTACAAAAACAATGTACAGATTGATGCTTCTCTGCAAGTCCTATCAGAATATTGCTCCCATTGAAATTCTGTTCTTCCAACTAATAGAAGGCAGTTTGGGAATGAAGATGATTGACATCTGAAACATTTCAGCAGACTTGTGATTTGGAAAATGTGCATGAAATTTCCCTATGGAGATAGATCTTACTGCCTATTTCTCAAACTACTTGTAAGCAGTCACTAACAAGAAAAAACAACCCAAAACAACCAACCAAAACCAAACAAAAACCAAGTACAATTTTGTACCAAGACTAAGATCACACAGGAGGGTATTAGCAGTTCTGCAAACTAGTTGGTATTTGTGTACCAGGTATATTTTTGAAGAGCTAGATTCTACTATCTGCAGATTATTATTTTTCTCTGTTTATTCTTCCTGAATTACTGAAGACAATCAAAATGACAGCTCCAATACATACAACTGAAAGAAATATCTACACTAGAGGAATCTGAATTTATTTTTAGCTCGTGTATTTGCCTTTTCTTGAGCAAATTATAAAAACAGCTTTCATTTATTAGTTCAATCCATTTATAATATAGAAGTATCAAGACAAGTATGTCTGTGGGAAAACTAGTTACTAAGTATCACTTAGATTTGTTCAAACTGTAACCAGGAAAATAAAGGAACAAGATAATCTAAATTATTAAAGCAGAAAATGACATAATAAATCCATCACGCTTTCATTAAAGAGAGCTAGGAACACTGTGCACATCATCTATCATCAGATGCGGCATAAGCTTGTAATTAAAGAAATGAAATGCCAATATGATGTTTTTTCCAGCACTAGAAAGCTCACATAGCAATACACTGCCCAGCTCACACAACTGTCTATATAGACACATGTCCACACCACGCCTGTAACAGACACACAACTCCAACAGTGTAAGTCACCATGACCCTCATTCACTGGCCCACCAGCTATTTTAGATGAATTTTCAAGGCTGTCAGTTTGGAGTTACCACCTGTCAGAGCAGTATTTATCTTTTTTTTTCTACTAAGTCATGGCTCACTTTCCTTCATAGACCACAATTAGCAAAAATGCTACATGATTGGTCCTATAATATTTAGCCTGAGTTTTTTCTTCATTTACCTTTGAAAAAGAAATGGAAAATAGGAAAAAGAATGTGATTGTCAAGTCAGCTTTCCAGTAACACCACATGACCAGTATACTCGAGTCCAAGATACAACAACACACTTTTTTCCCCCCTCTGGAAATGATGAAGTATACATCTCCATTTCAAGTATGTTCATGACTATTTAGAAAGGAAAAATACAGCGTCATTAATTTTTAATATTCTGTTTCTGACAAATGAATTCCGAATCTACAGAAATAAAGCCCAGCATGCAAATAAATGAAAAATAAGATGTACAGAGTCTAAGGCTCTACACTGCTCTGGAATTACGCACCCCAGTACAAAAACTGTCACTATACATGACTTATAGATCATTGAAAAGAAAACACTAAAAAAATACCATTTTATACTTACCATTAGTGATCACTTGAAAATCTACATAAATTTTAGTTAGCAGAAAATAAGACAAGCACTGATTCTTTGAGGACAAGTCAACAACAAATCCCACAGTACTGCAGCACTCAGAAAAAGAACATCAAAAGGCTTACCAGGGCCTCCGATTTGATTGTTGGCCTGACCACAAAGTTTGGGTCAGGATGCAGCATGACTGGTTTAGAGACTATTGGTACCCCTGGATGCCGCTGGGTAGGTGGACTTGGAGCAAGTTGCTACGGGGTTAATTTAAGAAAATGACAATTCATAATGTAACTTCTGCAAATCCATCAATTCACCAACGATAATGAATTTAATGATGTGAATACAACAAAAGGTGTACAGAATTATTTTAACTAAGACTAAAGTCAACAAACCAAAACATAATTTCTCTTGCATCCAAATTGTAGCTTTTCTCCTAAATCCTGACTCCCCCAGCAAGATTATGGAAAAATCCCATCCCTGTTTTTGGCATTTATCCTATAAAGGCAATGAACTGAATGAGAAACTAGCGGGGAAAAAAGTGCTGAAGTTGAGTGCTAGACCACAGCAAGCCTGAAATGAGATTTTAACTAATCTATGGCTAAATATATCTTTTAAGATTAAATTCACCAGGACTTCAGTGATTAGCTTTCCATGAAGAATTTCAAGTCAATTTATCCTGTCTTAAGAGCAAGGGTTAGTTATGCTAATTACCCCCCCCTTGACTTGATAAAGTACAGATATCCAGAGGCATGATCTAATCATCCAGCACGTCCTAACCCGACTGCACACTTCTCACTCAGTTAAAATGCCCACTGACGTCAAGCATAGTTTCATTCAAGAAAAGAGATCAAAACTGAGTCCTGTGGGTTTAGTTTCTGGCCTAATCCCAGTAACTCTCCGCACACTCTTGTCAATGTTTCTCATAGGAAATGTGATGTATTCCAGATATCATTCATATAGTACAAGTTGTATCCTCTGAAATGATTTGAATTGCTTCCAGCAAACTGGTTAAGTCACTTTTGTTTTTAAATAAGGGAATTTGTGGGATTTTGTTTGTCTGGTTTTCCCTCTTTTTAAAATAATTTAAGGAAAAAGTTTTGGAACTTTGAAACTCCCTGTGGATATCCCTCAACTAATGTTGTTCCACACTGCAAAATATAATGTATTGTTAAACTTTCTAATCTTAGGAGAATTGGCAGATTCATACATATAAACCTGTTGAAATTGCACTAGAATTGAATGATTTCTCCTGGTGTTGCACAATTTAGAGAGAGACTTTTCTAGAGTGCCTCAGAATGGGGTAACCTGACATCCGGCCACCCTGAATCCAAATCAGTGTAAAGAATTACCAAACCAATGTTCATTCTTCTGAGAAGAAAGCTTGCCTCTTAGCACCCACTATGTCTAAAACAGAGTTTGGTCCTAGCTCTTTTTGTCTGTCCTAACAGAAGAACCAAGTATGCTCCATGACATTCAGACATCCAGAACATGCAAACGTGGACAGGATGTTGCTTAAGTGTTGAAATATGAAGTCCTCAGACCATGAGGAGTCGCTTCCACTACCTGGTACTAGGTATCTTGTAACACAGCAACAGATCCACACACGTATGCAAATACTGAATTCTAAATAAATTAGCCATGCAAAGTCAAACCCATGACGTTGGCATTACACGGGAAGTTCATTATTAACAGTAACATGACATACCAATGGATTGCTTGACACAGAAGATACTTTGCCGACGTGGGAGGTGTTTCTTACAACCTAAACAGTAACAGACTTAGATATAGGTTCATATAAAGTATACAGCTAATCATTTTGAGAAAGAGATCAATTTATACCAGATATATTAATAGATAGTTGTCAAGAATGTATTCTATAGGATTTCATTCCTTATGTCAGGTATTTGTTCAAGCTGAGTTTGAAAATAAACAATCTGGGGAAAAAACCCCAAACTTAGCAACAGAAAAGATTTACTAGTTTGAGTAATACTTGAAAAGTAAACTTATGGGACAACAACAGTTACCTATTTTTGCCTTTAGCAGGCATAAGCACAAGATCTTTAATTGCTGAAGTCAAATAAATGTACTGCTTCTGCTAATCTGTGGTGTTAAAAACCAACTTTTTAAAAGCAGGAAGGATCAACTGTCCAGCTTCTGGGTTTTGTGGGTTTTTTTCCATTTCTGAAACCACATCAGGAACACCGAATTATCTACTTACAAAGCAGCTTTGACTCAGTATTATTAGTTTACTAAGAGCTTAGTTCTCTCCTCATATACACTAATAATATTCTGTGAAAACTGACATTTTTGAAGGCTAGGTTACATGGTGGTTGTTGTTAGCTGATGTATTTTTCTTTCATTACTAAGCACTTCAACATATCTAGCAGTGAAAACCTACTAAAAACATATTCGAATCTATGGGTTTGGGGTCAGATCCACTATGGCAGTTTCTATATTACTTGTTTTATTCAAATATTTTCTATTAGCATTAGGAGAATATATTTTTCCTCTGAATACTAGTATTTTGTACTCTTGTGTCATTTCACATTTTGTTTAGCAAATAACTTGGGAAACCTGTTATCCATAAGAACATCTGACATCTCCATTTCAGCGGATCTAGCCTATCCTTAGCACTTCAAACATATAGACCACACAGGTGGAGTGCTATCAGAGGTATCACAGTTCACATTAGGGCAATTATTCACATAGAAATAATCTGCCATTTTCCCCTGAGAAGTGATTACTTGGAAAACCTTCCCCACCCCAACCAGAATCAGGCAAACACAAAGCCAAGTAAACATTAAAAAAAAAAAAAAAAAAAAGGCGGGGGGGGGAAAGAAAACTATCAATACAGTCAAATCAATCCATGCCCCAAACCGTGTGTGTCGTGGGGGGAAGTGACCATATGAGATTCCCTTCTGCTGTTTGAAACAAGTACAACTTTTTGCCACAAAAAGGGGTACATGAATCCCACCACAGCGCTTACCAAAAGCAATGATATGAAACAGCTGCCATGCCTCTCCTAAAGCGAGATCTGGCACAAGATTTCTTACATTTGATTATCTTTTGGACTGGGATCATAATAAGGAGAAAGTCAGAATGTTTTCTCAAAGAAATTTCTAACTCCTGTTTGTGCAAAAAGTGAAACCTGATGACCAGTTTTCTTGTTCATTTAAAAATATTTCACTGATAATTTATATAGTGCTGATGTTTTAAAGTTCAAGCTTCTGATTTTAAGCTCAAGCTTCTAATTTTAAGCTAATTGTCTTTGTCCACTCCTTTCACCTAACAAAGCAATTTGATGACATACTGAAAACACTAAGTCATTTTCACTATGCAGATATTTTTCTCAAATGTAACTATAAATTAAATTTGCTACCTGACATTGTTGTTGTTTTTGTTTTAATGTTTAAACACTCAAGTGTCTTTTTAACTGATACATTCTGCCCAAGGTACTTGTGTGTGGTAGTCTTACAATGTACATAGGGAGAAGAGAGCAAAACCCTTTGAACTTAATATTTTTTTAAAAAAACAAAACTACCTCTGTTCTGCATTCACTACTATGAAACAATGAAAGCCATCTTTTAACATGGTACATGGCAGATGGGTAAATCCAGTGGGTGATGGAGCAAGAGAGGAAGGCCAGGCAGGGGAATGGTAAAGGTGCATGCACCCAAACAGATCATGAGGTCACCTGGGAAGCTGATGTTACTGCCAGGGCTGGACCTCTTGTAAGTGGAAGATTTGACACAGGAAGTGGATGAGCTGATGATGCTGGAATAACAGTAGGTGGTGGTGGAGGAGATGGTGCCACACGTTGTTTAGGCTTGTCAACTTCATCTAAGTTTATATCATCAAGATCTGTGGTATGAAGCTGCAGGCCACCGGGAAATCGCCTCATTGATGTGGCAGAAGGAGAAGCGGAAGGACGTCCACTTGGCAACTATATGCAACGGAACAGAAATCTGCCTTAACAGTTCATCTGTCGGCAACCGCTCTGAAGAAATGAATGGCAAATCCTACAACATCACTCAGTCTAACTGCTCCGGCACAGGAAGCTCTTGGCCTCTCCCACACAGAATATACATCAACTTTTTCTCTGAAAGCTTTTTTAAAAGCACTCCTTGGGATTCCAGTTTAAAAAGAGGAAAATTGGGAGTGCGGTGACAATAGCCTTGGCTGTTGCGGCAGGGGGGATAACACAAAAACAACCCCCACAACCCTCAACTGTGTAGAGGCTTCAGGAGGTAAAATTATAGGACAAATCACTGATAACACAACTCTTGCCTCTCTAGCTCTTTTGAAGAGAATGCAAGAATTGCTCCTTGCAAACGTGATTATATAAAAGGAAAGTAATTGAAGAGAAGCCCCAAAATTCTATGCCATTAAAACAGGGAAAGGGGCCAAAGTCTGGTGTAAACATAAACAGACACGGATACAAAGGGCACAAGTAAGCTTAAGGAGCTATCAAAAGTTTAGGGTGCTATGAAATTCAAATCCTTGGGAGCTTCCAGACCTTCTCATTTCTGTTAATCAACAGCAGAGGCATTGTGGGGCTAACAAACTCCAGAGTCTGGACATAATGAGCAGCTAACCCAAAAAATAAGGTTGTGTGAAGAAGGATTCTGCATCTGCTGTTAGATTTGCTAACATTTCTTGTATCAGTGATCAAACTGAAGTATTTAAGAAAATCCAGTTAATACTTTCATTTTGCTATTTTGTAGACTCAGCTGAGGAAATATTGGAGAGATGAGCTGTCCTACAGACACACACATCTTAGTCTAATATGCAAATACTTCCCTCAAGTGGGTATATCTTTTGACATTCTTTGGGATCTCCTCATCTGCCACACTCAGCCCTTGGCACTAAAAAACCAGGTATTTCTTTGGCAGAAGTCAAGAGATCTTGACTGCTCTAGTACCCATGTAGCAGTTCAAGCCTGTAGTACTCAAATATTGTTCAGTTGCATTTATCCCTCAGAAACATTCTGGTTGTATTTTACAGGAGTTTAACTGCCTGCCTAGTTCTGTAGAAGACCTGTAATACAATATTTATATATAATGTAATAGAAGAATCTATGGCGCAAAGACAACACAGAGTGCTTGTCTTAAATCAGGACAGAGCTCTGCAAATACAACAGTGATTTTAATTTGTCTGTTCCCTCTTACTTTAAAAAGTAAGAGAGACAAAGCTCTGACAGAACACAGGCAGGCTAATTTAGGTAGTGAGAGAAAACTCAGCAAAGTTACTCCACTGTCCTAGAGACCTGCACCAAAGAGCCACGTGGATCTTTGAAGTCAGTCCTGGAAGACCAGCTGCTTTTTTTCAGAGCTGCTCCACACTGACCTGAATAATACAAGAGTGTTCCCCAAGGGTCCCCTTTTGTGGTTGCAATTTCTCGGGGATCCCAGGGGAGTTCGGCAGATTGCAGTGTTCCTCTTGAAAGCAGCTGTGTTTGGAAGACAGCCAGAACAGCAGGATGGTGGGAAAGCCTCACGCCACATCTAGAACCATCAGGCTAAGGCACAATCACTATCTGCAACTCCCTTTTAAGGGGACTATTTAAAACACAAAACCAAACCCTATTCTTTGGGAGACTCTTATTTTTCATTATTTTCTTAACCTGTATCTTTAGTCCGTGCAATACAAGGAAGCATCTAAGAGTTTATAATCAATCATGTTCTTATTTTATTAAGATACTAAAAAATATGACTGGGTATTCTAGTCTCAGTTTTATTATTAGTGGCAGGTTACACCTAGCATAAACAGCTCAAGAGCCAATAAAATTGCTACTTTTGTGGTAATAATAAAATCAGTTCATTAATTTAAAAATTTCACTAAAATACAGGCACAGCAAATGCTACAAACTGTAATTAAAAAAAAACCTGATTTTTTTTCCCTCCTAGAATGAAGACTGAGAGGGAAAGACCAAGACAGATTTTTCTGTATTTTCCTAAAAACCTGTTGCTTTTAAGAGAAAACTAGTGAGTTATTTACAGATCATGCAATATATAGAGAAACCCGCATTTTACCTCAGGAGACTCACTCTCCACAGAGGAAATCTGTTCTAACCGTGTCTGACAAAGTCTTTCCACCCAGTGCTGCACCTTTTCTGATTCTTCCAGGTCTTCTCGTTCTGTCTCAGACACCTTAACCATAACATCAGGGCATGAAAAAAGGTTATAGGTATAGTTACAATAGAAATCTGCTTCAAAAGTATGAAATGCCATTTAAATTAGTTTTTAAACTAATAATGCTTTGGAGGATGATTTCCCATTTTGCTGTCTTTCATTAAATTCATCACTATAGATGGACGCTCATTAACCACAGAGGTATCCTCATTTGGGCAAAAACTGTCTACAGAAACAAACAAATGTGGCAATGGTTTTGCAATGAAACAGCAATTTTTAACTTCATTATCTTTGAGATAATTAAACAAGTTTCCTGCTAAGATAATGCCACTAAATATTCTCCTCATTTTCTTTCAATAATTTCACACTCTATAGGAGAACACAACATACCTCTTGCACAAGACGATTTATTTTCAGTTGTTTTTCTTTCTCCAACATTCCTTCTTTCTCTTTGGCAAGTTTTTGCTCAAACTCCATTTCCTTTTTATTCTTCTTCTGTTCACATAGACTGTCACTTTTTGACTTCTTTCGCTCTTTCCCTTTCTGGGAAGTTTTGGTAGTTTTGATTTTTTTTTTTGTTAAGCAGATTTTTACATCAGCTTAAAACACCGCAAACTTCAAGCTCAGTACATGAGTGCCTGCCTTGAAAGGTTAATTGCAGTCCATGTAAGTGTGGGGATGGTTTTTTAAAAGAAAATCTGAAGTCCATTTCCCCAGCAATTTGCAGGAAATTTAACCTTATTAGGAGGGCCTGTGCACATTAACATGAGATGGACACGATCAGACAGTTCAACTCTTCTGTTCCTCTGCAAGGTTACAACATGAATGCACACAGGGCCATTACAAACCTTTGAATATTCAAACAGTTTGGGTTAGGTCTTGATTTGCCATCACTGTTCTGGTATTTTTATATACATACAAGACTAACTGCTTTCAGGTGACAGACGCTCATGTATAGGTAGATGTGAGTATTCTATTCATAAAACCTCTTCATGCATATGTCCTCAAACCAGCATCGCATGCCTCAATACAACTGAAATAAGCAATTACACAGAAGGAGCTTCGATCAGGGCAGAAACTGAATTGCTCCCAGGAAAGAAAACTGCATCACAAAGACCAAGTAGCTCCTACAAGCACTGGATAAAATCCACTTACACAAGTGAACTAATGCAGCACAATGCAACTCTAAAATTTTATATGTACAGTGCAGCCAAAGGGGAAAAGTACACAGTCTTTGCAGAGCCTGTAAAGCCTTTCCTGTTGTCTTTGAAATACAGCCCGCTCCTTATTTATACTTGAATAATGTCTCATTTCTGCTACCCTCTCCTGTTTGTAATGGCAGAGCCTAGTTCATGATGGAAAGCCCATGCTCTCCGTTTATTTTTGAAAAAGTAAAAAGGAGCAGCAGCTGGCCACTTATGGTCAACTACTGCCCGTGTCCACAGAGGCTATGCTTCAGCTTTGATTTGTCTCTGCTCATTATCATAATCTACTGACTTCATGGTGGTTTTGAGAATTCAAAGCATGAATACGCTTCACCTTAATTAGTAGTATTTGTCATCTTTCCACCTTTTACAGGTAATATTGGTAATAAAAGGACATTGGAAAAGAGACATTTTCCCTGGCAGCTACAAAAGTCAATTCTCTCACTTCAGTAGTTAAAAGGAACTTTGTATTGCTGAGTTGAGTGTAATGTTGTCTATTGTTTCATGGTTAAGTGGTGTCATTGTTGGGGGGGAAAAAAAAATTTAAAAGCAGTAAATGGGGACAAAAATGTAAAAAAGTTTAAGTACAAAAAAGTCTGGCTTTTCACATTAGTGTTTTAATATAAACATACTTCCATTGGCATGTTTTCTTCAGGGCTAATTTGTTTGTACTAACAAATTTTTTTACTAACTGCAACATCTGGCAAGTCAACCTTTTAGGTATAAACATTTGAAAAATTACTGGCTTTAAAGGCACCCTAAGTAGTTCACATGCCAAAGTGTTCCAGAATATGAACACACATCAGACAATCAGAGCTGCATTCACTGCATTCAGATACAGGATGAGTCATCCTTTCCATCCATTTTCCCCATGGATTCAGTTTACTTCCTATTATAGACATTTTTAGTACAGAGTGAAATTTTGTCTTAAAAACAAAACAGAACAAAAAAATTAGCAATTTGGAGTAGGTTGAAAATTCATCATGTCCAGATTTTAAAACATTTCTAACACCAAAAGACTGAAAATACATATTTTCAAGCTTCTCGTTGATACTGTAATAGAGTTCAACAAGAAGTGTATTAAGATGTTCATTACTATATGAGAAGTTATTTGGATGCTCTGTAAACTATCTTTGTCAGCAGCAATAGAGGAGGTCACGGATTTGTGTGAAAAGAATGAGTTTTTGTAACATATATTTATGGTTTTCAGACAGAAATCCTAACTGCATGGGCTTTCACACAAGTTACAGATCCACGGTGATTGACAGTTGCTAGCAGTACAAAATGGTGTTGGAGTGTACTATCATTTCCTACTCTCTACTGAGGACAACCGGCATTCCCTGTCCACAATGAAGGTTAAAGTAGTAGCCCTCAAATGTGACATAAATTCTTCATCTGTCAGACATGACCTTGACCTCAGAAGTCTTGAGTTCTCAGAAGGTAGATATACATACTAACTTCGTTTGACACTTTTACTCCAGTTAATCACCATCAGCCACCACCAAAACCATCACCAAAACACACAACACAACCAAGAACCCCCCTATAATATGGCTAATATACATTAACCGAAATAAAGAGAAAAAAGCAACAGCAGGAATAAAGTATTACTTGAAACTCTAATGATTTGAAATTGCAATACTTTAGCAGACATTCTAAAACTATAAAAGTATTCTATCAGGCTTATAGATTTTCCTTTTTATTTTTGCTCCTTCTGTGAGGTACATGCCTAAAATCCTTTTGCCTTCAGCACTCCTCTTAGTGGGAAATGTGCAAAGGTATAACTGGGAACTGCATACTTGATTCCCATCACATTTTTGTCTCTAATTTTTTTTTACACATTATTCTGATGACTTTTGAAGAACATAATGACATAGGCTGCCCATCTGTACTGAACACCTTCTGCAAAGTATTGACGAACAATTCCCACCGCAGCTGGCAGAACTGGCAAAGTCCAAAGTATTCAAAAGACAAACTCCTAGGCAGAGGTATCCCAAATGCACCTTAATTTGTACGCACATTAGAAGAAGCAGCCTTTGACTATAAAGAATGTCTAGTAGTTACAGAGAAGAAAAAAAAGGCAATTAAAATTCAAATGCACAGCAAATGAATTTACACATCAAACTCGGTACCTTGCGGATTGTGGGAAATTTTCCTTCATACCGATAAAACCATCCAAAAGCTAAAAAAGTTAAAGGAAAAGTTGTTTTTTGAAGAAAAGTCAAGGACTGGTTCAGATTCAGATCAACCCGTGCTGATACATGTAACTGATCAAAATTTATTTGAAGACACAATGCCAAAGGTTCCATGTTAAATAAGTTCTTAGCTGAACTGCTTGATCGACTGTGCTAGTACATTTAGTCACAAGTTACTCTTACTTTACTGATACACGTTGTATGTTAAACAAAGCAAATGCAATGGATAAACTTCATAAAGAACCATACAGCCATAAGCACTGCTAAGATTTCTACAGTCACAGTCCTAGTTTACACCAGTTTTAACAAGACTTCTTAAAATGAAACGTATTCAAACTCATTTGAACTTGCAGCAGAACACAGTGGCGTTTGGGGACACAAGAAAGCTTCATTTCCTAGGACAAACTATTTCAAGCCAAGTGCATAAATATTCCTATGTAAAAACATACAAAAGAATCCATTACCATAATTTAATACCAGAAAAAAAAAAAATGGTAACACACAGAGCTTTCAATACAATCCACCTTTCTGTAGGACTGATAAGATTTTTATATCAATTTGTATCAAGTCACCTTTAGAAAGCCATGACAGCAACAGTGTCGTAACCTTTCAACATCACCAAAAGACCACTCATATTGCCCGAGCTAAACCAAGCGATCGGTTCAGTGTCAAGACTGACTGTCAGGAGGAAGGAAAGCACAGGCAGAATCTGAACCAGGACAGGAAGTTAAGGCTGAGCAGCAAACCTGTTTGTCCTGCTTCATGATCACTTCATCCACGTCATCTGTTTCAAGCTGGTCATGTGCAAGTCCCTTTAAATCTACTAGAGAAACAAAGGAGGAAAGGAGTAAGGAGACAGAAATGACAGTCTCACTGGTGGTTCCCAGGAAGTGAAAAAGAGATCAGCAGTGTGTATGACTAGAAGTTTCCATGAAATAAAAAGAAGTTAGCAATGGGATATTTTTCCACATAAAGTCCTGCTTGAGTCAATTTCCAACCTCCTCCAACCAGGAAGAGCAGTTAGGATCTGCACATGGACAATTAGTCTGCTCTGCTACGAAGGGAAAAGCCTGCAGAGGTAGGCAGCTTTCCCGTAATGAAACCACCAGCAGTTCTGCGATATCTGGCTTCAAAACGAAATAGCAGCTTTCTACTGCAGTGTCATTGGGGTAAATGCTATACAGTGAAAACACTGTCTTGAAGAATCAGAAAAATAAATGAATAAAAGGCGGTTGCAAAAGATACATAACCCCATCTCAGTTTCTCACTGATGAAAAGTGACTTCCCCAAAGTCACACACAAAAGAACACCCCAACGTAACTAGGTTGGGAACCAACCCAGGTCTCCCTTATGTTATGCAACAAGCACTTTTAACTTTTTTCCTTTGCCTGATCCATATTAGTACAGTCTCCACATACTATCCGTAGCTTCCAGTTTAGCTTCTTAGCTGCCAGTTATGCTCCAAGCATCTTAAATTTCTTTGGACCACTAAATTGGACTTACACTTCAGGGCAATTCTTCATGAAAAAGTGGCAGTGTACAAACAGTACCTCCTCATTCTCTTGACTAATTCTGAAGCAGACTGCCCTGTGCTACCAAACCGATTTTCAGGCTGTGCAGAGTGAAAAATCTGCTGCAATGGATGAAAAGAGGAAAAAAAACGGGAAAAAGGAGGACGGGGAGGAAAAAGATAGACTCAGTATGGAGAATAATAGTAGCAGCGGAATACAAAAGAAGAAAAAGGTGTTCCAAAAACCTACAGGTAATCCACATTTGGATTTTTTTTTCCCACTCTGACAGATGGTCTACTCAAGATACCAAAAGATCTGCTACTGCACACAGCAACTCATGGACAGATGCCTGAATTTTGCAAGTTGTTAGAAATGTGCCTAGCTTTCTCAAGATGAGGTCGCTAGGAATTGATTTGGAAGTTCTGACTGCATGTTTTTAATTAGTACAGGCTTACATGCTTTGCATGCAAGATTATTTTTGCACCAGATCATTATACAATCATTTCATTTTCAAGATAGTTGTCAAAAGAGCAAGAACTGAATAAAGCGATATGCAGAAAAATGATGTGGTAAATACTTTAGCCTGAGAAGGAATAAATTAGATGTGAATGGTATGCTGGCAAGAAACAGATATGCCAAAGGATCTAGGTTGCATTTTTTAATGACATTAAATATATTATTTATTCAATTGTTTAATGTTCCATGTGGAAGGGAAGCAAGGGAGCTTCAAGACATTCCTACTGCCCACAAAGACTGCCAAAGTAAGAGAGGACTGAGGTTCCACTGAGGAGATGAAGGAAAAGATATTTAGGTTTTTCTGAAAACTAAACATTGAATTCATTTCCTCCAAGCCAAAAGCAGGGATTCTTTATCTATCTCTTTTAGTTAGAAGCAAACAGATAAAAACACTCAAAACCATGATCTTGACCCTCCATAATACACTGATTTAAAATAAGGGAGATGGAGAAAAGGTAACAATAGGAATAGTACAAACTGCAGTCATTTACTTCATATGAGGCTGAAAATCCAGTACTAGCTTTCTACTTTCAAACACTCCACCTCTCAAGATCTCTTCTCAAATATAAAATCATGTTAAATTATTTGCCAATGTGATTTACGCAGGGAGCTCAAAGCTAATTCCAAATGAAAGAACAAAACCAAACACTTGTCTCCCCTTCTTCATACCTTCATTTTAAAAAGTAACAAAACCCAGTAACTAAATTCCCATAAAACCTAAAATATTACTTAATAAGTAATATTTTCTTCAATGAGATGAAAGCACTCATATGTGTATAACTTAGCACTTCAATATCAGCTTATCCACCTGAACATAAAAAAAAAAAAAAAAATCACATTTCACAAAAAAATACAGCACTACTTCAATTTGGGCGTACAGGGAAACTCAGTACAAGCCTACTGGTGCAAGAACTGCTCTGTGAAAATGCTGACAGGCAAAATGCGGAACAGAAACAGCATGGAAAGCAAGGCAACAAAACCCCAGGCTAAAGGGGTTGATACTTCAGACAATCTCATAACTTTTTTTTTTCCTCACTGCTGCTGGTTGTTAAAAGCCATGACTGAGTGGATGTAGATTTTGTGAGCCTAGGTACCTGTTAAATAAGAGCTATTAAAATTCATCTATCATATGCTTCCATTCTTCTGAAAATAACCAAGTCATAGGTAGCTTGCCTTGAACAGAAACTGGTGATATAGATATATTCCACACAGCTGAGGGATGTGTCTGAAACTACTTTCCCTAGGAAGCAGATTGAAATCCATTACTTACATTTGTGTTTGGAATGAGGAGTAGCGTGCACTTCTGCAGTTACAGTTTTTAGAGATTTGGGAGGTTCTTTAGGACCCCAGTCTTCTTCCCACTCCTTTTTAAATTTCTCTTCCTCTGCTGTTATCCTATACGAAAAAATGCAGCCAGGAATTTTGAGTGTAAAAAAAACCAGCATCAATACAAATTCATTACAGCTAGTGTTCAGTATGTTTGTTTTTTTCTCTTTAATGTAAAGCTGCTATAAGGTCTCCTTGGAGCCGTCTCTTCCCCAGGATGAACAAACCCAGCTCTCTCCAGGTGCTGATTTTCAGATCAGTTTCCAATTGTGGCGTACTTACTCATATGTATTGAACCCTACACTTAGCTACATGGAAAAATTACACAATTTTACCAGAAAAGAACATGCAGAATGTTTTCAGCCAGATCTAATATATAAGGGCAGTTTTTCAGGCAGCATGTTGCCTCCTTAAGGTTTTTACTTACTGCTCTATTTCTCTGCGATATCTCTCTTCTTCCTCTGCAGCCTTCTGGGAAATCTCCAGTTTTCTTCTGCAATAAGAGCATTAGGGCACCATGACAAAATCAGTATTTTCTGACTAAGGACTTTCACAAAGTGTATCAGCATATAGTCAAAGATATAGACAGTAAACACATATGCACTGGGGAAAGATGCTCCTTTTTAAAAGTCATCTTTAAGATACCAAGGGTTCAATATACTGTCATAGGAACCCTGAGGACATTCACGACCATCTGGATAATACGGGCACATCATTTATTTAACTCTAAGTCACTATCTCCTTCTGAGACAGTTCCATAGTGTGTTATTGTAAGAGTATAAAATTTGTAAATGCCCTGCTAAAAATAAAGGATGAGGAAATGGCATCAGGAAAATAAATAAGGTCACACTGAACCACAGGGGCATGACAGGCAGGGAACAAACTGGCCCTTCTACTCAAGAAGCATTTGATTGATATTAGCTTTGAAAAACCCAGAACACCAAGAGCACACAGGATAACGATTTACGAATAGAGACTCTGCAACAACAAAATTAAGTCAATGTAAGTTGGGAATCTTCTCACAGTTTCTCCTATATAAAATCCAAGCTAAAAATTTTTCACTTTCCTATATAAAGTCCTTACAATCTCTCTTTCTCTTGCTGTTCTTTGATGATTTTGTTAGTCTCCAGCGCAAGTCGTTTCTGATGCAACAACTCCTGGCGTTCTTGCTCACGGAGACGTGCTTCTCTCTGCCTTTCTTCTTCAGTCATGAACAGCTCCTTTCCCTGCAATCAGAACGGCCACTCAAATCAGTTGGGAAGAAGCCTCATGAACACAGTTCTTCTAGGAAATAAGTCAGTCCTGATTACATACTAGCACATCTGCCATTTCCTCACATTGCTTTTTTTGAGGAACGCTTTGTGAAAGACTCTGAAAGATCTGACCACTTCATTCCAACGAGCTACTTCAGTTTCACTCTCAAAGTTATGATGTGCTGAACACCTCACGCAACCACTAAAGTCAGCAACAACAGTGCAGAGGTCATGCCAAAGACATGCTCAGTGTGTCACCCAGAAAAAACTCCACATTACACTTTCTTGAAATCTAAGAGAGCAATGCAATGCTAGAGAATAGCACACTGAATGCATCCCAGTGTGGAAGACTACACAGTTACTGCTCTGCACTATTTTCTATTTAAGAAAGGTATTTCCGTGGTGTTATTTGTGGAATACTTTGATAACATTTATCTAATTTTCATTACTGAAATTAAAATCCCATGTTAATTAGGAAGGCAGGATTTTTCATGTCTCTAAGGCTCAAAGTAGAAAGTCTGAACAAAAACAGGCAGTGAAGAATGCCTTTGTACTAGGGTCTTTGCTGACTGAAAATCAGGAGTAGACAAGCTGTTTCCTTCAGTACAAAGATGTGTATTGAAGAGAGACATGCAAGGTGAAGCACAGTGGAGCAGAAGAGTTCCACAGCAACAATTCACCATTTTAAGGATGCAACCCCAGTGGTATATGCTGGAGTAGATGCCATCCTTTCTACACTAACATATCTGGGGGTACAAACTATGTCCTTAGGATGATGAGTTCCTGGAGCTCTATCAACTAGTTTGAAGCATTTGTTTAAACAACGTCTACAATGCCTTTGTTACTGTAGGAGTAGTTGAATTAAACCATTAATACCTTAATACAGCTACACAGTATACATGAGCCCCTAGGAAGTAGCTTAAATCATTTAATAAATCTTGTTTTCCCTATTTAATTCAGTTGCAAGGCAATCAGAAACTACCATCTTTGATTAGACTGTGGAACTTGAGTATCCTCTTGTATAACACCATACATTTCACTGTGAGAAGGATTAAGGCAGTAAAAACATTACAACATTTACTGAAAGTCACGCTGAAGTCAGTGGGATGATTTAATTCATTTCACCCAGCTTTAGCTTAGGTCCCAAAGGCATACAGTTCAGTTGTAGAAAACGGTGGAAATCAAAAATTGAGTCTTTTTCAATGTGTTGATACACTAAAGAGATCAGATAAACAGTTACACAAGGAATTAATTTGGAATAAGACTAAGACCGCAGCTATTCAAGATGAAAAATTAATTGACTCCAATCCAATTCACCTTTCACATTTCAGGAGAAGCAGCTATCAGAAAAGAGGCTCTCAAACATGAGAGACCCCTACAATAAAGGTAATTTCCATTCCTTGTCAAGGGAATGGGTTCGCACTGGCCCCCAGTCATGAACTCTTTTATTTGTGAATACTGTCGATAGTCATCAACAAAGTAATCAAAAGCCACTCAACAGTGCCCTGGTTTAACAGAATTTAGTGGTATAGACATTATAAAGAAAGACAGCTTTACTTCTGTTGTATATTTTTACCATTTATTTGCCAACATAAGAATTTTCAGGAATGTTATGCTTTTATAAATATACTACTTACAGCACCTGCTACCACAGAGATAGTCAAAGCACGGCTACTTTTCAGCACTCTTACAGCCTGAAAATTAGAACAAAACAAAAATTAGTCGGAATTGAGCGATATAGAGGATGAAAGATGTCAGTTGTGAAGGCTGGAATTCCCAGAAGATTGACCTGAAATCAACAGGGTAGTAGATATTCAAATCTCCAAATTCCCATGTTCAATACCCAATCTCTTCAGTTAGGTAGCCTGGTATCAAAGCATATTTTTTGCAGCCAGAAAAAAATCAGACACATGCTTAACAAGCTGACAATTATTAATTCAGAAAATTAAGAATATTTGATCTTACCTCTTTATGATCCACATTGGAAAAATCCACTCCATTTACCTCAATAATCTGATCACCAACCTAAAAGAGTTAATCCAAATTTTAGTACAGGTGCTAAATTAGTACATATATTAAATGAAAACAGAAAGAGATACACTCTCTAACATTCTTAATGCAATAAACATAGGTACTGTCAGAGTAGAAGGGGAGCAGACCAGAAACTGGCCAGGCTTGCACATCATCTTATACTAGAATTTCCTACAGCCACTGTTTGAAATCGAAAACTGAGCTCCATGGACTATTGGTCTGACCAAGGAGGGCACTCTCATGTTCTTAAAATTTATCAAACTTGCTTCATGCGAAGTGTAACCACAAGGTATTTCCTTCCCATGAAAAAGCCCTCCACAGCTAGTCACTTGACAGTGATCCAGAATCCCTGAAATAGTAAATACAAAAGATTTCCTCATGGTGCCTTGGAAAGCGGCATACTTACCTCTAAGCCCACCTCTGCTGAAAGAGAACCCGGCTTCACATTGCTGATAAAAATGCCTGGTTTTTGTGTTGGACCACTGGAAATACTGACATAATATAAAAAACAAGTAACTATAGGATATTTATAGAACAGTACAGTGTAATACAGTGAGATGTCTTAGTTGTTTACTCGTAATTTGTTTCTAAATAAAGAATATTTTTGTATTATTAGCCTACTCTGAAACAAACACCGAAATTTGCCAGTGCATACACAGTAGTTCATCATCCTACTTTTCTAACCTTTACATCACAAAATTGTGACTTAAGAAAAAGCTACAAGAAAAATATTCAAGCTTCTGGATTTTTTCCTTCGATGTTGAAACTGGCATAGTACTGTCTAAGTTACTGGGACACTAATGACATTTGAAAGCAAGCATGTAATGCAATAAAGAATTACTAATTGCTTGCACATTTACTCACTGAACTGCAGTACACTGTGTAGAAATCAATGTTATTTTTCACCATTATTTATTAGAAGTAAGAAGAATGTTTCAACTAGGGCCAACATCTTGCCTGGAAGCTTTAAGCCAGAACCTTTAGATCTTCCAAACAATATGGAAGAAAATTTACGCTTTAGAGAATATTCTGTGCAGTTCAGTCTTGATACTTCAATTCTATATTCCTAAATACTTAAGAAATGCTACAATATCCCTTCTACCCCAACCTCCACAACTAGCTTCAAGAACAGGATCCTGAGAAGCATCTGTTCATGTTTCTAAAGATCTTGCAAATCCAACGTTACTTTTAAGAACTGGATATATCTGTGTAATGACTTCACAGTTCTGAAAAGGGTCACAGAAAGTAGTTTAAGTTCAGAGAGTGAACGTGACACTGTACAGTGCTGGAACTTGATATGTCACAGAGCAGCATTTAGAAGTATTTTAAAACATAAAAGCATGGAAAAGATCAAATTCTATGACAATTTGTATTATGTCACTTTCAGCCTGCTCTTTATTTATTTTTTTAAATTAAAATATCTTTTTTGTTTTTAAGTCATAACTTATCACAGAGTTATTTATGCTTTGTCCAATAACACCTGACGTGTCATAGATAGCCTCCGGTTCCAGTTTGCCTTCCTGATCCGGTATGGATCTCCATTTTCCTGATACATCAACGAAGGATGGAAATAACTGCCTTGGATGTCTCACTTAAACCAGTGACATGAAATAAGAAATGTGTACCCACCTGCATCCCATGCCTTTTGTACCAATCAAGCTAATGAAGACTTTCTTCTCTTTATTGTCTCTCTCTCCTGAAGAAGCAAGACCAGCAACACTGCCCTTTCCTTCCTGCAGGGGGATTCAAAACCACTGCACATGTTACCCTCTGTTGAATTCATATCAAGACTATTTCATGCAGCCAGGATCAAACCCTGCCAACATGAAGATAAGATTCCTCCGAGGTTCTACTGGAGATGAATGTGAAGTACAGTCATTTCAGTGCTGCAGCATAACTGAGGTGAAAGACTGAACTTATCTATTTAGAGAAGATTGTTTTAATAGTCAAACGTTGTCTTCAGAAAAGGGTGAGGGAACATTAGAGGAAAGTGATATGGCAAAATAATAATTTAGATGTTCTGTGACAAAAGAGTTGGAAAAATACATGATAGTGTTCACTACTTAATTAAGTCTTTCCTCCTGAAAGCAAAAGAACAGTAATTGTGGTCTCTCTTTTCACTGCTGCAACCCATAGAAATCACTTGCATTCATATCTGTCGCTCTTCCACTAATATAGCCAAGATTGACCAAATCATCTGTTCAAGATTAATACGCAACTATAGCCTGGTAAGTTAATAAGCTCAAGCAAAATAAAGTACAAACTGAGTTAAAAGACACTTCATTTGTATCCTGCCCTTTCCTTATCTAATGATTTTATAATCATTTAATATCACAAAAGATGCTTCTCCCAGAACACTTGTAACAAGATATCACATCATAGAAATACATACAGTAATTTCTGTGATAATGTCAGAGAAGAAAGTGTTTCAGAACCATTACAGATTTCCCAGAAGATATCTTAATAGAATTTTGTTCTCTTACCCCAGAGTCTGACACAAACTGGTCCACATATTGCCATTTAAGGGGTTCATCTGCTGAACTGGAAGGAAAAAGTAATTTAAAACAATGGAGACAAAACATGAATGTATTCAAGATACTACTTTGGAATATGGCCTCCTATTTTGCATCCACAGAATCCTGTGGATACCATTCACAACTGTTTTATTTTCCAGCAACTTAAAATAGAACATCAAACAAGCATACAGCATGTGGTCAAACACAAAATTGAGAAAACCTAAAATGAAAATTTTGGGAAACTCCACAAAAGACTGTGAAAATAATCATAACTTGAACAGCTTATATAAACGCCTAGGCAGAGGGACATCTCCCATTGTTCACATTTCTCAAACATTCTATTTGAAGTCTCAACTTTTCAACAAAAACTAGAAGAGGACAATAATGGGAATTTTTTCTAAGCTCTGAAGCAATCCTCAGATGTTACACACACACAGAAGCAGTGGAACTCTCTGCTAAGCTTGGTGCATGGATAATGAAATTTCCAGGTACTATCCATGAACAATGAGGAAATAGAAATTGATTCATTTAAGGAGACAACTGGCATAAAAAGCCAGATTCATCAGACAAGACATCTCCTATTTATTGCAGAGGACATGACATTTTAATTACCTACTGAGATGCCCATTCACTCATTTTCAAATATACAGATAAACACAGAGGTTCTTTAGATATTGAAGAGGCTATGTGAAAATGAATAATCTAATTTTCAAATTAGATATCATTACCTCTTGACAGGTATCATGCCAATATCTGAAAAAGAAACATACTGTTAAGTTACAGTGTCTGCAGAGCACCAACAATCTATTAACAGCAATCTTTAGCGATCCAGGTGGTTTTTTTTATGGTACTTACGTCTTACTTTTATGGACACTATTTTCTTTGTACGAATGAGGTTTATGACTTCTTCATGTGTGCATGATGAAATGGAGTACCCATTTATACGAACTATCTCATCTCCAACCTCAAAAATGAAAGGGAGAAGAAAAAATAAATTGTGAATTAGCATCAACAGGTTTTTAAGCAATGATGCAATCTGGCTACCATTTTGATGCAAAGATTTCATGATGTTGAGCCTTGAATACTTCTTGAATTTTAGGTGATGTCTAGATCAGGTTTACCTGGATTTGTTTGAACTTAATATTTATCCCAAAAGGGTAGATTAATGGACAAATAATTATTTAATAAATAATATCTAGTCTCTAGACATTGGACTTGTACTCCACAGATTACCTTAAATATAAGTGTCCATATTTCAATTTAAATAATTTTGGAGTGGTTTTCTTCCTTTATACTTCAGCAGTTAAAGTTTGCTTTAACCATATGTTCTCTGGGATACCTTCTTAACTATTTTGATCACTAGAAAACTAAACTCGGTCTAAACAGACCAAGTTCATGCACTCTGAATAGCAGGGACTGAACTAGCATTATTCTCGAGGTAAATTTAGATGAAGATAACTTGACTCAAAGGAGCAGTAATTTGTACTCTGTCCTCCACCCTAAAGGACTGGCTCTGGGTCTCTGTCCAGATAGAGGCTCTCTTTGGTTATCTTACAAACCTATGTGCCTTTTGTCTCACAAGTTGGGTACACAATGGACTGAAAAGCAACTGGAATTTTCTACCCATGTTTCACCTGTTGTGCAGGAAAGGATGTAAGGGTTTTACAAATAGGAAAAATAAACAACAACAGGTATTCCAGAGGAAAAAAAAGAACAACTAGATAACTCAGTGTATGCTACTGTAAAATATAACCCTCATTGCTAGTGTGTACTATGTACTACCTGCCTCAAATCATTAACTAACATTCATTATTGTTTTGAACAAATCACAGAAATATACATCACAAAACCCTCATGAAGGAATGAGATCAGAAATACAAAACCAGCTGAACTATCCTCCAGCACCTTTGTATTAGTATACTGCACTGAAAGTAGTAACGTACCTGGAAGCAAAAGACTGAAGAAACAACTCCAAGAGGTGCATTCAATTTATCTCCAAGACTCAACGTCTGACCCAAATACAGGCCAGCTTTACACAGAAACTACATACACCCTGGTACATAAATTAAGTATAATGACCATTCTCAAGAACTGAAGACAATTCTTTCAAAGCAGGGCGTCTCTATGTAACCAGCTTTCTAAGAATCACCCCTGGCACGTGTTATCACCTCAGCTGCACAGGAATTGATAAGAATGATCACCAGCATAGACCAAAGGCCACTCTAGGGACAACACTAATATTTATCAGCACCCCGAAAACATTCCCTGGCACCGTTCAATTTACTGGTGTAAAACACACAAGGTGCCATAAGCTTTCAGCTGCCTCTATAAAATTTCAAATCTTATCAGAATACACAAAAGAACTAACAGAACTAATGTTTATTTGGTGATAAAAGGACAGTACATCACTGGAAAGCTTTTATTTCAAAAGGCTTACCCTCCTGTCATATACATCCAAATTCAATATGATATGGTGACTAGACTAGAGATTTGCAAGCCTATAGAAACTCTGTCTAATGATCCCCTTAGCTAGGTAGTCTGAGAAGGAATCAGCGACTGAGACACTGCCCACTTCGTTTAAGGTTGTATCTTATTAGCTGCTCAGGATTACACTGAAAAATGCCAGGCTCTGGCTAAAGCATCAAAAGCAGACTTTTACCTAACGTGAACCATGTGACATGGCTGCGTGAAAACCAGTGCATGCTCTCTTCCATCAGGCAACGCAAATCCATCCTCTGCACAGTAGGATATACAAATGATTACCAGGAAATGGCTTTAACAACAAACCTTCAACAATACCATCTTATACCTCTGTACTTTGATCTCTGCACGAACAAAGCCAAGTACTTTGGCTCGGCTTTGCTGCTCTCCAGTAGCGTTTCTTACGAAGTACTGAGACTGTTATGTAAAACATATCAAAATGACACCCTGATAGTTAACAGGACTTTTCTCATTAACATCAACAGAATAGGATTTTGTTCTTAATCAATGAAACTTTGTGTGCCTTCTCACAAATATGTCTGCTTCCATGGCAGCATTATCCCTAGTTAACAATTGCCTAACATGTTCCAGTCAATGACTGAAGTATCAAGCTGCTAAATTTCAGTGTACCCACTGTATCCTCCATCACACAAGTTTGATGGAAGGATCTGTGCCTGAAAAAATGTGAAGTCACAGTCTAGCCCACTGAGGACTAGCTTCCTTGTACCTTGTTGACAGTTTTAGGGAAAATGGGCACAGCTGGAGACTCCTCCTCTGGCACTGCACAGCACCAGAGGCCTAAATTTGCATCACATTCATGTGAGAGGAGGGAGGGGAACTGAAAGTAGGAATCCCTCAATATGGCCTGTGTCATATTAACACACAGTTGTTCACCCTTGGGTGACAGGATATCGGCATACCATTACCTTCTGCTTTTTTCATATGTAATAACTTATCAAATGTTCCTACTGAAAACATCCAAACAAGAAAACACTTGCTTGTCTTCTGCAGTTCTTTCACAAACTTCTCTACTTCTTCTGAGAAATGCCATATGCTTTTAATAATACACAATGACGAACAGCACAGCCACTGTACTAGCTTAGCTCATGTAGTGAGGTTTCCTCTCCACTGAACTTAAAGATTTTTATTGGACAACACAGCATCAGAAGACTAGAAAAGTAAAGCAAATGCAGTATGTGTCTGTCCTTTGGGAGAGAATACACTTGCAGAGGCAGAACACGACTGTGGTCCCCCGCCCCTAAAACCAGTGGGTCCCAGCCCCTAACCAGCGGGACTGGTGCTCCACCTGCTGGACATCCAAAAATCTCACCTGGGGCAATGGCCTGGGTACAATTTGCAGCACCCCTAAGAGCTTGAGTTTTGTCATTTTTAATACGATCCTTAATAAGAGTGGGAATAGGTTAGCACTGAAGATACCACTGAACATACAACCTGTGGTAAAAACATAGAATCAGGCAAGGAAAAGCACACGGGGTCTGCAGTTTATTGTTGCACCCCTGATATCTCTCGCAGCGAAAGAACACTCACACAACCAGCTTGTTCCAAATGTTCAAAATCACATCCACCCACCCATCCTATAGTCCTGGCAGCCGTAGCATTGCACTACTCTTTTCCCTACTAAATTCTAAGCTAGTTCCCCCCCAACCCAATACCTTAGTCCAGAGCTGTTGCACTGCCTTCAATACTTTGGGAAAATCCACTGTTAATAATGCATTTTTAGGACTGGGCTTAGCACTGGCAATGTGACTGTACTGCCAAGAAGCAAAATGACTTAGAGGTAAGTCAGACTCATGGCACTGCACATAAAGACTCAACATCCTCTACAAACCATAATGATTCTCAGCCTATTTAGGATTCTGCTGGTTATTCCGGAAAATGGTAGGAAAGTGAGTGACCTCTGCTTTTCAAAGGAAGCTTGAGTTCCTCAGTAGTGAAATGCTCAAAAAGCTTCCTCCATTCCCATCTCTGGCCTCAGTGGATCACTCACTTGCAAAAATACCAGAAGTTCGCATGTAACTATTTAACCTCAAGTATGCAATGCTGACCTCATTTCATCTACCTAGACGTTTCTCTTGACCTTATATATATTCATTGTTGGGTTGTTTGTTTTTTTTTTTTCTTTGCCTGTTATTAGTTTACTTCAAGATCCCCCCTTTACTCACATCTGCATCATGCAGGCTGTAACAGACCACAGAGCCTGGGTTTGCACAAACCCAGGATTTTAAAAGGGTCATCTAACCTACTGTTACTAACTGCAATGCCATTACACACAGAAGCATCCCACTTTTAGGGCTGCAAATGGCAGCACTGTTTGTGAGTCTCCACAGAACTCCTGTATCAGCAGAAGTAGCATTGCTCTGCGGATGTCATCATCCACCGCGCAAGTCGTATCTGTTAGTATTATATCATTTCTCTAAAAGGCATACAAGTTACAAACGCAGCCAAGAGCTTTTTTTTTTTCCTCCCATATAGGAATGAGCTTTTCCCATATAGATATTTTTAATACTTCTCTTTGCTTAGCTTCAGAAATGAAAGGAGAAGACAGTGTGGTACTCTTCATTAATCCCAATGACATTTCTGTTACTGACTGACAACATATGAGTGATGGTGGCTTTAGAAATACCCCAGCCTACGCTGAACTACAGGAGACAAAGGCACGTAGCAAACCGCTTCTCTTTAGGACACTTGAACAGCTTTTCCCTCAAAAAAGTGTCCATATACTGAAATAATCAATAGTTTTCATATATTTTGTTACTTTTGTACTGGTATCACTGTATACCAGCCCTCTGAATGAGAAGCAGTAGAAGTAAGTCTGCAGGATTGAGCAGTGTAGGACAGTAACAATTATGTTGTTACTATATATCACTGTTTCTCCTTTCCCTATCAAACAGGGAGATGACAGACTTCAAAAGAAAAGCTGCAAACCTAACTTTTCCCAAGGAAAATGCGTATTATTTGTAACTTTTACCATAAGAAATATTATATTTAGCGCTTCCAGGAAATGGAAGGGTTTTTACATAATAACATCACTGTTTCAAATTTCTCATTTTGTACACTTCTTACACTTTCATCACTCATACCAATCTCCACCTCTTTGTATTCAGCAGAATCCCAAAAGACCTAAGTATCAGAAAGCAGAGAGAAAAAAAAGATGAAGTACATTCCTTCATGAAAGGACAAAACGCTTGCGTTTTAAAGAAATTGTAGTTTAAAAAGGGTCGAATCTACAAGTGCCTCTGTGAGACTTCATGACTGACTATTCAGTCTTTTTAATATAACTTGGAAAATGACTTCAAGAAGAAATCATGCAAGATGAATTGGAATTTTTAAAAGAAGCAGCTGGACGTAAAACTGATGGTATAATAGACAATCATTATACCTTTCTCAGATGGCATTTTTGGGATAGAAAATGTGTAGCGGCTTAGTTAAATAAAGCAGGTGGGTGAAATTTCAGAAGCAGCTGGCTTTCCTTCGAGACAGCAATTTAGAACAACGGGCTGCCTGTCAGCTCTTGTTATTCAGTGGGGTTTAGAAAGCACCCAGTGCCACCTATTATGAAGGCATTTTAGGCTAAGCTTTAACACCACATATCAGAAAACTAAGTCAGACAGTTACAAGAGCTGCAAAGCACCATCTGTTCATATTAATAGATATAATTTAACCCTAACAAATTCATAGTCAGTCTCAAGCATACTTTCTCCTTACTGTCCCTACTTTGCCAAACTCCAACCACGTTCTGAGCTGCAGTACAATTTGTACAAGCCAGCCCCAAGATCCTTTACAACCCTTCACCATCACCAATGTAGTATGATGGCCTCAGTTACGGAAAGCCAGTAGGGCCTTTTTACATACTGAGAAAAAAAACCTAAAATTGACATCCTTACAGTAGCATGACAACTAAGCATAACTCCTTATCTATTGATCATACCAAAACACTAGTCTGAAACTAGCAGAGAAGCAGAGATGCAGCACAGCATTAAGGTGAATGTATTAGCCTGACAACATAAGACAGTGGCTATTAAGTTCTTCATTGCTCAGCATCATTAATGGCTTCCAGTATTTTCCAGGAGATGTTTTCAAAAAGTGAGCGGTCTTTGTCTTTTTCTCAGTTTTCTAGCAGCGGAGGAAGGATGTAGCTGGGATCTCTCTACTGAGCTGATCAGAGTCCAGGAACAACTCTCTTGTCTGCAATTCCCATTCTGGCTGTGTAATGAAGTGCACGAGGAATGTGGGATTTTGTAGTGCAAACTCTGGAAAAGTGCATCACTACCCTTTTCTGGAGTTACCCACTGGCAAATCTCATGCTTAAAAGTAGGCTACTGACACATCCAGCACAGTCTGTGTGGTGTCACATGCCACACACTCTCAATTCTAACTAAATACAGAACTGGTGGAGCTGTATTCTGCAGATTTGTGGTTTTATTCCAAGAAAGAGCTTTTAAAAGCACCCAGGAAGCCAGTTATGTGCCTGTCCAGAGCAGGCTGCCACAAGATGGGATTAATTCCATGCTGACTCTGAATTAGTGAATGGGATATATAGGTATGAATGCAAAAACAAAAAGGCACATGAATGCATGCATACAGACAGGAACAGTTACTGAAATCTTAGAAAACTCACAGCATGAATTACACAAACGTGGAATGCTAACTTTGAATGCTTTGCTGACAGTGTTGGTTTTTGGCTGTTTTGGGGTTGGGTTTTATTTTTTAGATTCAAGAGTCGTGGGGTTACCCTGAAGCATAGGTACAAAACATTTGTTTAATTAAACACTGCAATGAATCATGCCAGGCTAGCGTGTTTTGGACTAGCATTAAATATAATCCTTAAACTTCACTACTTTCAGTAACTATTCACAGTTGACAAATTGAAATTTGCCAGGCATATCAACCTCTCTACTCAGAAACAGACCTTTAATACACCTTACCAGCTTCAAAATCATAGAAAGATGAGACGTTTGCCAACACAATTGCTCACTTCTCTCTTCACTATAATGTATACGAATAAGAAATGACACATTCAAAAAAAGCAAACAGCCAAAACTTCATTAATGAGAACTGCATAAGTCCTGATTCAGAAAAAATGTGTTTCTATACCTCATTTTTGGCAGTCTGGTTACAGTTCACTGAAAGTGCAATTCTATGCAGCACAAAGGATACTGGAAACAGTTAAAAATAGGTTCCTTCTTTTATGTACTGCCACTGCATAAACCAAAACCTGTGTAATATATACATAAGGTTCAAATAAACACCTCATTACACAAATTATACCTGTGCAAGGTGGAATTAACATTTTTCGTATTTATATGCTTTGTTCTACACAATCACAATTTGGCAACTTAAAATGCTCTTCTACAGTCTAGTTAGAACTATCTTTCTTTCCATCTGCTTACATTTAACTGTTTCTACTCATGAAGTATAAAGACTCCAGAAATCCCTTTTATCTTCAAAAACTACCATATCCCAAATACAAGAGGCTTACAAGTCATCAAAATCGGTGAATAGTTTTAATAACTTGATTAACCACTGGTATAATAGTATTTACTATAGCACTGACTTACATATTTTATGGATTTTATTACAAGTGACAAAGAGCACCTCAGCAATCGCTATTCTACATATTAAAGCAAAATTCTTACTGCTCATTTCCTTACTACTGTAGCAAAAGGCTTTTTGCAGCACAGCAGCCATGAATATGATTTTCTTACCTGAAGTCCAACATTGTCTGCCTGTCCTCCTTTAACTAACTGGGAGATGAAGAGGCCACAGCTAAATTCCACTCCACCTCTCACACTTATTCCAAGTCCTTCAGGATGCAAGCGATCCAATCTGACCTCCTTCAGCTTTCTGCAAAAACGGAAGATACTTGACTGTTCAGCTGCATGATGTTTTGTGGAAATAATGTTTCACATGAAAGTTACACATTTTTTTCTTATAACATTCAGGCGTCAAAAAAAAGCAAGTTGACTGACACTTGGAGGGATGTGCATTAGCTAAAGCCACCAAGTATTTTTCACAAGTCATCTGTAATCATTGAAGCTGTCTGCTCCTAGCAGATTAGAGCTATAAGATTTTTTTTATTTATTTATTGTTAAATGCAGGAAAAATGAGAAAAGATTGTTTCAACTGCAAAGCATTGATTTTTACTCTCTTACCCTGCTTTTACTAAACTACTTGGCAACCCATTTCAGGTAGCTCAAAACAGTACTTCTAGCAAATACAGCAAAAGTAAAATAATTATGCCCAGCTTCACACAGGTGACCAATATTTTACTTGGAATTTATACGAAAACTCAGTATTTCCTGCTTGTATTTAAGTTATCTGCATTGTTCTGCATTCTCTTACCGTGATCTTTTGGGTGTAAGCTGATCATATTCTACCTGGTGTTTTAATGGGATAAGGGGGCGGATAGCATCAAATAGAGGCAACCTGCTTGGTTCATTAATCACGAGTTTTAGGTCCCCCACAAGCACTGGGAGATTCATAGATCTACAAAAACACAGTGAGAAAACAGACACAGGCGATCAACACACCAACACAAAACATAATTTAGTAATTTGCTGTACATGTGGCTTCAATGTTTGCATGTTCCTTCAATCTACTAAAAAAGTTATTTATGTAGATATTGCAGAACAGTCTCTAAGAAATCAAGCATTTTGTAAGAAAAGAGGAATAACAACTACCTGCTTCAAAGTCACTGAAATCTCCTATATATTGCCTTTATCTTTCAAGGTCACATACATCACTTTTACAGAAAACATCTTCAATTTCTGAGTCCCCAAAAGATTCATGGAACCATTTGGAAATAACTTTCCAGCTCCGATATACCTGTCTACTAGATCTTTGTTTCCTTACTAGTTGGGAATCCTCCTACCTGAATTTAGGCTACAACCTCCTTCCTCTCCTGAACTTATGGGACTGAAAAAAATCACAAGGCTCCATAGCTATAGCAAAGACTTGTTTTAATTTTTTTTCATATGAAAATTGAAGGGCCATCAATCAAACAAAATCTACAGAAGTTAAACTGCCGTGAAGATCTGTTTTATGGAAGCCGTGCAAAGCATCCTCCCTGATATCATCAGCACTAAGATAGTTATAGGCCTAGATAATATACTTCATCGTCCAACGGCAAGAGTGGAGGAGCAGCTCCCTAAGGTTCAGTGAAGCTATTCCTACTAACATTCAGCTAAACTTAGACTATATTATTTGCTGTTACCTCTCTTATAATTTACTTTTCCTGGCACACTATATTTACGAGGCTCGTGCACTGAAAATACAGATCAGGAATGTACATTACATGGAATTAGAGGTCAAATGCTTTTGGAAATGCTATTCACAGTGAAGCAGACATTAGATGTTAACTCCAACAGCAACTGCATATTTTTTTTTCCACTGGAACACTTAATGTACTCCCAAAAAAGTGATATATCATCAATATATGTTAACAGAGATATTGGAAATTTTTCTTAAGTCTTTGCAATTTTGGCAATTGAAGAAAAGTTATTATATGCATTGTTAATTGTGTAACCACAAGAAGATTTTAAATAATTAAGAGCTACTGAATCAACCAGCTTTCCAAACAACAGGCTTTATGAATGGAAAAGCAATTAGACCTGAAACTGAATCAGATATGCAGCTGAATACACCCATAACTATAGCTAAGTGCAAACATCAGATGGAAACCTACATTTCACTCAGCTGAGATGCTATTAATTAAGATATGAATGGAAACAACGTCTATCAGAGCCACTTGTCTATGATGAGTGGAAAATGCATTCTTATTTTGTTTGAAAAACAATGGATTAGAGGCTGATCTATCTCACAATGATATCTGTCCTAAGCAACTGTGGTTTAAATCAGCTCAACAAGAGGACTGGTAATAGACCTATCACTTTACCATTTTTCTCCTACTATGTTGTTATAAGCCACAGCTGTTAAACACACCAAACAGATTCCTAGGCTAATTTTTTTTAGGTAAAACAGTTGCAAATAAGTTTTAATCTGAATAGCTAGCAAAAATCTCTGAAAAGCAAATTCCATGAAAACCTCTGTTGTAAATAAATAAGCATCATTTGGAAATATTAATGAATTTGATTAATGCTTTCTTTCTGTTTCTTAAGAACATCTGTATCATCCTGGTGCTTCACCCCTCCCCCCAGTAAAAATCCACCAAATTCTTTTATAAAACTACCAAGTCATAGAACAAGAGTAACTTTTATGAGTGATTACAGACATGCTCCTTTCCTGTCTGCAGGCTATGCTATAAAAGTATAAAACTTCATTAAACAGTATAAAACCCATTTCTTCAACTACTTTGCTAGTAGCATACAGAAAGACCCTTTAAAATCTTGAATAGTCACTCTTTACATTTAAAAACATCAGTAAAATTATACAAAAGAACATATAAAAAGCTAGATCTTACTCATGGTACATCCGCAGCACATCATAAAGGTAATCTTTCTCTGCTTCATTGTCAATTAGTAGATTAACCTGGAAACCCAAGGACATTATTGTAAACATCTGATTAAATATCAACAAACATGGAATATACAAAACTTGCACAAATTCTTAAGCCATAGAGAAAAGATTTCAAGAAGGAAAGACTTTTTTTTTTTTTTAATATTTTTGCAACAGAGCATTACCTCACAACGTGAAACTTAAAACAAGACTTTCTAAAATTAGTGTTACAACAATTGGACAAGGTGGTAAATACTGATACATTCTGTATGCTAGATTTTCCATTGTAGTAATATTATTACAATAATATACTCGCCTTACCTGATAATCACTGTACTGCTGAATAAATGTTTTCAGAAACCTTTTTGGCCATTCATTAACATAGCACATGCTGTCACAGATAAAATCACCACACTGAGATGATTACAATCTACATTCTGTCTTCCAAACCACTGATTTCAGGATCTCACGTATATATAACATTATGCAAACTGCTATACTTCTGTTCTTCTTTGCTCCAACTCTTAGCTGATAGAACTTGCTAGTTATTCTTTCCTCCCCGGCTAATTGTACGTTTACTTAAACCAGTGTCATATTACTACGCCTGCTCTTTGATAATTACAGTATAATTAAGAAAAAAAAAAAACAAAACCAAAGGATTCTCACATGAGTTCAATTTATGTTCAGTGACAGTGAGACCCCCGCTGATCCTACTTGCAGTGAGAGGTCACAAAGGTTCGTTTTACATTTGAACAAGCTTAATGTTTAGGAAAACAATTTACATCTGACCTAAAGGCTAGTATTACTGTGATGTGAAGCCTGAGGACCAATTTGCATACTTAAAGAAAGGCCCTTTCTTTCTAGGTTTGCATTATATTCTAAACTAAACACATGCTTCATACTCTCTTTGTCCCTTTTGGCTCTCTAAAGCCAGCAAGACTCCACATACAGGTTGTTTTTGTCTCCTCAGGAAAAGGACACTTTCAAAACACCTAAAGGCCAAAAAGCTACATGCAGGACAACACTGCTTGACAGTAGTACTACTGAGTAAACCAATTTATTCACAGTGAACCTCAAAACACAGAGGAAAAAGTCAGCCTTAAAAAAAAAGTTGCAATAAAACCTGACTGGTTCACCAATACTGTACACAGACTCAAGGCAGGGTGACACATGTAGAACTAAGTTCAACACCCATTTTCCCCTTCCCTTCTAGGAAAAATACAACACATAACTGAGCTTTGGTTCTGGTATACAGAACTCAATCTCTAGTGCTAGCCAAAGTATTGTATGAGCAGTGTCTCATGGAGAACATGAAACGTATAAGCACATCCACCCTACACAGCAAAGGGCAAAACCATCACCATCTCTTCTCCTGATTGGGAAAGCATCCAGTAAAAACACTACATTTTTCTCCTGATGTGCTGGCTGATGGAAACATCCCCACTCCCTCTCAGGAGCTGGAGGCCCAGATCTACATTCTGCTGTTTGTTCTCACATACATTGAGTCTTCTTTGTTGCCTCCTGCACTTCTCACCTCACAGCAGCAACTTCCTCATCCCAAAATAAATACCCAAGTGCCTTCTTATATATTCAGAATGCTACAGTTGAGTTAATCTTCCTGGGCCGCCTCTCGAATTCAGTCATTCTTCTCCTGCTGCCTTCTATTCCACCAATTATCACTTCACTGTAGCCACCTGCATCTCTTATTTTCCTAATTCATTAACTCCCTGGGACAGTTTTACTGTAGACATACACTTAGGTTTATCCACAGCTTCTAAGAGTTGACTCTAATTTCATAAATCCTAAAAGATCGTGCTTCTGCATGTTAAGGAAAAAAAAAAATAACATCATGGTGACATGGGGTAACTTAGATTGGAAATGTATTTTAGTATCTCTCTATTTCTTGAGAGGTATGGGATAGATGATTTCACAGCTTTTACACCAATAATACAAAAAACCCACATCTGGACATAGTCCTGGGCAATCTGCTCTAGGTGGCCCTGCTTGAGCAGGGGGGGTTGGAGCAGATGACCTCCAGAGATCACCTCCAACCTCAACCTTTCTGTAATTAGTTAAGGTAATCTTCATAGTAGTTGAATAATTTACAGTCCTAGAACACAAATAAGGAGTTACTTATACTCTATTTCTCACTATATGAATTGCAGGTTTTCGTATAAGTTAATAAGGAGTCATCACAAAAACTGCACCTACATAGAAAACAAACAAACAAAAAAGCTGTCAACAAGTCTACATAAGTTTACTCAGTAGAGTAGAAGTTGTGAGGAAAAAAAACCCACTTTTTGGTGTGGAAAAGGTTCAGATTACAGTAATGCACTACTGTAGCACTAGCGTAACCTGTGAGATTTCAAAGTATAATATCAAAGTTCTATTTAAGCTATACAGCCTTTGACAAACTATTGAGGGAAATATATTTGCATATATTACCTATTTTGCATTGCTGCTTGGTTGAGAGGGACAACTGATTAAAATTACTACCAAAAAACCACATGAAAGTGGTAATAGAGAAAAATGCAGATCCTGTGGCTGATGATTTTCACTGGCTTGACACAGAAAAAGTATCCAAAACATTAAATCTGCCACAAAAGGCCACCAGAAGCAGTATGATACTAAATAATTTAAATAAAACACCTGTTCCTGTAGCCCCTAACTCTGATATGCATCCTACTTATTTGCACCAACAAATGCTGACAGTAAGTCCTGCATTATCAGGGTGGGACTAGAATGATTTATGAATCATAGCAGCAATGAAAGGGAAAAGGTCTAAAGTTCACGATGATAACCAGCCGCCCAGGAATCATATAGATGTGTTGCACAACTCACTGTTGAGTTATACAGTAATAGGTAGCAAAACAGAAATAACTTGTTACATGGCCATAGTCACAGCCATGGAATATCCAGGTCCTTAATGGTTTTGAACTTCAGTTTATCATATTGGTGGGTTTTTTTGCAGCCCCTCTACTTCACCCTAACAATTCTTCAGTTAATGGGTTTATTACCAGGTGATACTTTGACAAAACACACTACACCATTTTGAATAAATTCCATTCCCTACCTGACAAAATCAAAACAAAGCACAGCAAACCGACCACAACCTCCTCCACATAAACCACCCACAAAACAGCACCCAGAAAACTTTAGTCTGAGAGAGCCCTACAAGGTTATGCAAAAACATTTCTCAAACACCATTTCCCCTCTCCCTTCCTTAGAGCTTTTTGAGCTTTCTTTGTTAATACAATTTTGAACTCTACTGAGCACTCATGTAACTGGGTAAAAGCCAAACTGCCGTGCCAGGCAGGCCGAGTCGCTCCATGCATCAAGTGCATTCGCACATGACTGCACAAGCACAACTGACCCCACGAATGGTAAGGTGGAACCGCGGTCCGCTGAGCACCGGCTGGCAGCGCAGGGCTGCGAATGTCAACTGCCTGGGCCTGGACTTCAGCACCCGCACTTCTGCCTTCCCTGAACGGGGTGCAACACTTTTTACACGACTTTAAAATAAAAGCTATCAAGCCCAGAAAAAGCTTATACATCGCGGAATTCTCTCCCTTTTTAAGGGTTTTAAGTTTTAGAATCACGCTTCCCCAGGAGGCTTTTCCGCGGCCCGTTCCGGCAGCTTCTCCCTTCCCTTCCCTCCGCTCCCTCTGGCGCACAGGCAGCGCCGGCAGCTCGCCCCAGGCCCCTCAGGAGCCGCGCCCCGCCCGGCGCTTCGCCTCCCCCTCTTTTTGTTCCTAAATATAAGGCTGATGCCATTTGATGTGACATGACAAAATAGCACATTTGCATCG
>JAVSBS010008162.1:37047-69398 GCA_033124195.1 Coracias cyanogaster | reverse complement strand
AGGTTCCTCAGGTGATCATGAACCTTGTCCTTGCTTAGAGTGGGAGGGACTTTGTCAGCCTGTTCCCTGTCCTGTGGATCACCATCTTGAGGGCTGCGAGGAGAGAGGTTGCCAGTGAAAAGTGAGGCAAAGAAGTTGTTGAGTAACTCAGCTTTCTACTCATCAGTTGTTACTACTTCATCAGTTGTTACCGCTCCTCCAGTTTCTCTTCCAACATGAGGGCAGGTGGAATGCAGGCATTAAGAAGATGGTGAAGGCCATTGTGGGCCTAAAGTGAGGAGCTGAGACGTGTGCACTTAGCCTCTCATTCCTTACATTTGCTAGCCTAACCTAGTGCAGTGCATACACTTCTAAGAGAGTTGCTAAACGTTCTAGCCTGAGTCAGAAAAGTGGATTCTGAAGAGTGTTTATCCAAACTCTTTCCCTAACCAAGGCCAACATGGACACAAAGGCCCCTACATGCATCTATAGCCTGTATCTGGACAGAAGTTATCTTCTGGTCATCCCAGTTCATGGCTGAAATTCCAACATTACTATTCTGGTACCAGGGAAGCCAGAGTGAGCCATGCATAACCAACCATTTAATCTTACAGAGGAATTAAGTGATTTATGGAGGTTATTAAACATGGCAAAGATGGGCCTTGAACTGGGTTCAAACAACTTGGTAGCAGTTGTTCAGCCTAAACTTTCTCCTGCAAGCCAAAATCAACACATCAACTCCTACGGGAACACTTCTGAGAGTCACAGGGGAAAAGCATGGCTGATAAGACATATGGCTCTGAGGGTGACTTAATTCATAGGGCTTCCCTGCATGTGGAGCTGTTTCAGGACAGTCCTCATGATCATAAAGGCTTTTTACAAGATGATCTGGAATTTGAGGGAGAAATGTCCTTGCTCAGCTTCTGGCAGTCACCCAAAGCATTTTAGGAGCTAAAGATGATGAAATAGTGAGTGAAGCAGTCCAGTGAGATCTGAGGTACTGACATCACTTACGCATGGATGTACTAATTGGTAGGAGATTGGAGGCGAATCTAAATAAAAACACACTGCACAATTACGAGATATTAAATTGGGTTGGATTAATTGAAGCTGCAGGAGTGAAGAAGTGTGCTGCTGCAGTTTGAGCAGGTTTTACCAAAACTTTGTCCACCAAATCTCCCAAGCCACTGAGCATCTAACCAGGGGTAAATCTTGAGTAACCAGATGGCTTGAAGGCAGGTCCTACAAATTACCTCGTTTGCTTAACATTTGGACCAGTTGGGTAACTCTGCAAAGGACTAAGTAAAAGGGTTTTCAGAGATGTAACTAGAGGGTCCTGGAGTTCAGAGCTGGGCTTTTTGGGTGCTGGAGGGTCCATGCTCTTTTTCTGACTTTCTTTTGTGCTGTCTACAGCCTGGTTTTCCATCTCAGCTACTGCCATTTGGAGGACAGGTGTTGGGTGCCATGTATTTGTGCGCTGCCCAATGCCATTCTTATGTTTATCTTAGTCTTGTGATACTTAAGTACAATAGTCAGAGTAAACTCAAGAAGCCCAGGAAAGGCTTTCTGCCTGTGTCTGCTCAGACAGTGACCGTTGTTTGCGTCTTGATGAGAAAAACACACAAAACCTGCAAACTCAGAATGAAACTCCAAAGAAGAGCGCTGGGTCACCTGAGAGAAGAAGTCCTAACAACAAATCCAGCACAACTAGCCATAAAATATTAATCACTCCCTTGCTTTCATATGGCTGAAGATCAAGTGTGAAGCACAGGCATGACTGAAATACCACTTCTCACAGAGGTTTTAGTAGCCTGTCACCATGACACATCTAAAAGACCATTGTACTCCAAACAGGGCCAGCATTAGAGTGAAGGACAGAGGAGGAAGTGCAGTCAGAACTGAATCACTAACTTACAGATATTTTCATGTCTGAAAATTGTCTTAAAAAAAACCAACCATAAATTTTACATGATATTAAATGGGAGTGAGACACAGAGCTGCTAACTCTGATGCTGCAGTCATGCTATTAAATGACATTTAGATTTTGTAGTTGCAGAGAAAAGCTGTAAATTGTCCTTGGAAAGTACCCTCCAAATTTAACAATGAAAAGTCAGATAAAAAGAGCTCCAGCTGGTGGCTTAGACTGAAAAGTAGTAATCATTAAAAGTCCTGCTTCTTTCGGCTGGAACTGCAAATGTAGGGGTCCGTTAGTATATAAAACTGCTATAAACCCTGTATCCTGCATTTGTCTGGCACAGCACAGTGTCTTCTTCCATGCCCACCAGAGCAGGACTCTCGCTTTTCCATTCAAATTCAGTCTTCGTTGTCAGGTATGGATCACCATGAAGGAGCTAAGGAAAGAGAGTTGTTCCAGCTGGCCAGAAGCCAGCCCCAAATTCACAGCCCACTTCACAGAAGCTAAGGTGGAAGGACAGGTAGAAATCCATTCCCTGGTCTCTCACTGAGCATGGATTCACATGCGGGGAGTGTGGTTCCCAGGATGCTCTACAGCCATCCAGTTACTCAGTCCATTAGTGAGCTGGGTAAATTACCATAAACACTTTTTGAAGCACATTATGGAGAGGCAATGGCAGGTATTTCACATTAACTGACTCAGTTAAGCTTCTTTCCTTTTGCAAACAGTTTTCCTAAAGTACAGAAGTGTTAGTTTGCTCCTCTTCATCCTGCAGTGAGAACAATTTATGAGGAACGCACTTTCCCTCCTGCTAAATATTTTTTCTTAGCATGTCAAGCGTGTACATTGCTGCTGGCAAAAAACAACCAGACCTGTAGAAAGAGAAATTTCTGAAGAATGTGTGGGGTGTTTGGGTGGAGCAGAAATGAGCAGATGTTCCCACAGAACAACAGGGTTTTATGGCGAATGAGAGGTAAAGCCCTGGCTTCAGGGCAGCTGCATGTGTTAGGCGTACTCCAGCATAAGAGTCACAGACGCTGCAGGACTGAAGGAAAAATAACTACTGGGATGTGCCTGAACCTTTGAAATGCTGCGTATGTGGCTTTCCTGCTGAGGGAGCTGATTGGGGTGGTTGTACGTGGGATTACTGGGATAATCTGTGTCCAGTTTGTAGCCTCCTTCAAATGACAGCATTTGGCTTTCTGCAGCAAACACTGAGTAATGTAAGGCTTAATGTCAGGCAGAAAAATGCCTGTAAAAAGAAAAGGCAAGAAGTTTCAAACCTGAGCATTTGAAGATGAGCCAGCTAAATCCACATGTTAGTTGGCAGCAGTAAAATGCCATTTTTTTGGCTTGTAATTCTTACATTTTTTAAGGGAGTGGTCAAAAATATGAAATACATCTGCCACCTCACTCAGGCAAAGGTGAAGAGACCAGAAGCTAATCCTCCACTTCATGCTGGTGTGGTCTCTATACTTCAGCTCCTATGGCTACTGCTGCAATGTGTTTTATGTATGACCAGATAACAAAGCTATTGCTTTAAGCTGCATTGCACTAGGAGCCTGTGCTCTCAGCTTTCCTGAAAATATGCGCCTTAGCTTTAGTGTCTGTAAACTGTGGTAATTAGCTGGAGAAACCCATCTCTCAAGTTCAGCTGCTTTGGTATCATGCTGAAAGATTATGAAGAGATCTGAAAAGCCCCTCTTGTGCCCCAACTTGTCACTGGACCCTGTCTACCTCTGTGTACCTGGGAGACGTGCTGCCAACTCGCCCTGTTTCTTGAGCTTGCATTGCTCTGGCTCTACTATATTTGCAAAAGTCTTACTTGCTTCAGCACCTTCAATACATGAAAATAGAGAGATTGATGATTAATAATTTATTTCACTGCTGAAATTCCCACTTTCCGCACATGAGGTGTCCCATCTGAAATCTTCACTGGTGCTTGACTTCAAGGTACCTAAGATAAATGGCGTGAGTTATGTTCCTTGAGTGTTACTGAGAGCTTGGTGATATCTGATTTCCTCTGTCTTGGTTGTATCTTGCTCGTACATGCATTCTGCACAGAAATCTGACAAATGCATACCCAGACTTAACTGAGATGTTTCGCCTCATCTGATATTTAATGTGAACCACTGGCTCCTTTGAGGCTGGAATCAAGTATTAGATTTCAGTCACTGTAACCAGCAGTTGTTTGAAATAATAGTTAAATCCATTTTCTAAGCCAAATGAATCACTCATAGAGGAAAGAAAAATAAACAAAAGTCAGATCAGCATTAGATTTGATCATTTGGAATTATATGCAAAATGAGATGGAAAGTTTGAAAGGCAAAGGGATGTTGAAGATCTGTCCCTCTGCAGCCACAGATACTCAATTCTCAAAGCTCTCACCAGAAACCATGGGACTGTGCTTACCCTGGCTGTCTTGCACAGCTGAATCCTGAGAGATAATTTGGACTTTATTAGGGAGTATCTGCAGCACCATTTTCAGGTGCTCATGCACTTGCAGAAAGGGACAGTTGGCTTGATATGTGTCTGCTATGAGGAGCATCCTTGATCAAGAGCCGCAAAAAAGGCAATTACTGAGTGAATAATGAAAAATCAGGTACTGCAGTGCAGACACAGCTTCCCCAGGAGAAGCTGAATAGGAAAGGCTGGTCCTGCAACGTGTTGTGTGTGGAGCAGCAGAGGCAGTGAGGGACACTCAGCTCCCCAGTGCTCATCAGCAGAGCAGGTAGGAACTAAAAACAACAGTGACTGTTTTAGACTCTTGTTTGAATACTGGCATCCAGACTGAAACACTTTGTGGTCAGCTAAGTGACAGCCTTATTTTAGGCATAATTCTCTGCTGCTGAGAGTGTGGAGTGACCCCAAGGCATGGCTCATGCAGACCTGGAGATCGAGGACAAAGTGTGGGGCCATAAGAATGGTGAGGTATCAAATTATAGTGTTGCTTTTTTTTTCCCCCTTGCAGGATAGTCACAGCTTGGGTTGTCACTGAACAACCCCAGCTATGGCGTATTTCACAGATCTTGCCTATTGCATGGAGTTACAGCTATGTGTGAAACCACCATGGCTGACACTTAAATATCAGGAGGCAACATCACAGCTGAGCATTCAACCCTACCACTGCATTGCTTGACTGCTTGGTTTCTCAACTTTAATGTTGCATAAACAACTGTTTTTCTGCTCTATTCTACATGTTCCCACATGCACAGAGGCCTTACTTCTTCAGTCCCTCCCACACAAGCAAACCTCCCTTGGCCTTGCTGGAGACTTTGCCTAACAATTAAAATGATGGCCTTTTACATGGTTTCTTGAGATTGACTTTAATGATGAGGATGAGTGTCTCTCTTCTGGAGAGCTGCTCATTCTCCCTGGGCTCATACTGCTCTTATGTTCTTCCCTGTTCATAAAATCTGGGTGATAAGCTGATCTGGCCAAGGCAAGGATAAGTTAGTACCACCTACATGAGGATTGTGGCACATTTAGAAAAAATAACTAGGTTTTGGTCAGCCAACCTAAATTATTTTGGATTCTGTAACCTCAGAACCACCCATATTCCCAATAATTTCTAGCCCCTTCCACTACCTTGTAAAACTTTCTTAAATTCTGTATTTAAGTACAAGGCTGATGAAAAAGTCATGACTAGTTCTGTGCCAACAAAACGTTGTAGTGTTGTAATGAATACGGCACGTACCTTTCTGTTTTCTGAATATCCAATAACAGCCTTGCTTTTCCAAACCTAATTCCTGAAAATGTCATTAAAATCACTTTCAAAAAGCGAAAGTTGATAGTGGGACTTTGTGTGAAATGGACTTGGCATCTCAAGGCTCCCATTGGCTCAGGTTTCTTGACTCCTGTTTATTTTTTTAAAAAAGAAAAAATGTGATCCTCACAATAAAGAATAATTTGGAATAAAAGTTATGTGCAAGCATGCACATAACTCCTGTGCTCTGAGACCCTTTGATAAAAAAATCTTATCATGGGGTAATTAGAGGGGGTGAAGGAGGAGGAGGTGTACCCAAAATGTTTCAGCCCATCTGAGACTTCCTCCGGTTTAAGGTAAAACTATGATCTTAGTAGTAAACATCAATAAAACTTGTAAGCAATATTAAAAGCATCCAGTTTCCCTGAATATTTACCTAACAGCAGAACCCTTCATATGCTGAAATCACCAACAAGCATATAGATATAGCTATATATTAATAACTATGTATTTGTTAACTACCAGGAAAAAAAAAAAACAACAAACCATTGCAGAGAAAAGGGGAGTGATGCCCACTTGTCACAGCTCCAGTTACAGCAGCCTGGCCTCTCCACAGATATTGATCTTAGCAGAAACACCAATTTTTTGCTATTATTGGGCTGGAGGAGGTCTAGAGCTTGGTCAAGTCCACTCACCCACCATAAATATCATTGCTCAGCCTGCATAAGGAGAACTGGAAGCTCCTTTGTTTTCCTCACTTTCATCCTGGGACCTGCACCCCTCTCTGGATCTTGGCGTTTGTTTAGCATCAGCCTCGCACAGTGAACTGCATTTATCTGTGTTTTTTATCTAGTACTCACTATGCTGCTCGGGAGCCAAGTATGATGGTTCCAGACCTCACTGACTGCCTTGTCAGATGAAAGATTCTGGTCATCAGGGGTGTATTGCACAGCCTTTCCTCCTCTTTCCTGGGATATTTGGAAGGTGGTAATACTTGCAATGGTATTACCTAGTTTTCAGGCATTTCTGGTATTTGTCCTGTTGGGTACGAATATTTCCTTGGGTAGTTTGTGAAGGGCTGCTTGGCAAATGATTTTATTTGTTGGGTGTTTACATACCCCAGGCAGAGCCGATGAGGGTTACTCTGAGTTGAATGGTTTTTGTGAGAGAGAGACTCTGAAGGGTCTCATTAAGATTATCCAATTCTGCATTTATCTGCTGTTCTCTGACAGTATGACCATAAATGCCTTTGGGAGGTATTTGCAGAACTTTTTAATGTGCAAGCCATAAACCTCCAACTGAAGCATTAGGTAGGAATGTATTTACTGATGAGGACATTTCCACAAATGTGTTTTACAATGCCCAGATCAATCAGTCCTAAAATTTACCTCCTCCTTCTCTGTGTAGGTTAGAGTTGGCTGCATGGTTTCTGTTCAAGGAAGAATAATCACCAGAAATCTGTATTACTTGTATAATAGGAGCTCTGAGACAACATTCAAACTGCCACGACTGAAATTCTCACGTGCAGGCTGTAAATGAGTGCCCCTTTCTGACAACAGCACATTCCCAAGGGCTGAACTCATAAGTACCTGGAAAGGTATTGCATCTTGTTAGGAAACCATCTGGCAGCTTGGTCCTTTCCCTCCTATGAAGATGACTCAGCTTTCACCATCCATGTGCCTATTTCTGCTCTTCTCCTTTGAGTTCCATACTGCCCTCACCAGCCAAACATCACAGTGCATTTCTGCTGATGTGTTCAACGGTGCTTATCAGCAATTTCCTGAGGGTTCAAGTCCGTGATCATGTAGTTAACCTTCTGCTGTAGTTCCCCTGGCTGGACCAGGCAATGTGCAGTGGAGGCCAGGCAGCTGTTTGCTAAGACAAGACAAACTCCTCATGGACATCAAATGAGAGAAGACATTCCTGGGAGACTGCATTAGGCAAAAACTGGCAGAGAGCTACAAGTCCTCTGAAGCCACTGGCCAAACTGAATCAGATGCATACAAGAACTGATCTAGTTCAGCTGTTCAGCCCTCATCGTGGTGCACAGTGAAGGTGTGATGGGCATCATCCATGTAATGTCAGCACTTGAGTGCATGTTCTTCTCATGTGGAAGATGTGTACATGTCACTCCAGGACAGGAAGGTGATTGTTTTGGGTCCCTGTAATAAGGTGTGCAATGAGCCCCTATCAGTGCTCATGGAGTTTATTCCTCCAGAATGGCCTCAAGCACCATCAGCTGTGAGTCTGCTGTCTTCTGCAGGGCAGAAATGGCTGAGGGAGCTAAATGCTGTAGGGACACGCAAGAGGATGAAACCAGATCTGTCCCTCCAGCTATAACAAGTGATTACCTGTCAGCATTTAGGTCCAGGTTTAATTCCAGGGGCTGGTTAAAAACAACTTTGGCAAAGTCTAGCTAATTTTTACTTTGGGAGAAAATTGTATTTGTCTCCTTCATATTACTGGTGTGGAAGTGGAAATATTGACATTGACTGTCTGGAATCAATCAATGGGTTTTCTGCTTTGCTGAGCAGACTAGGTAAGTGTCTGGTGGAAGTTATTTGCAATATTGGGAAAAAGATACCCATGGTACTACCTAGGAGAGACGTGAAAGATGTCTCTTGGGTTGGGTTCAGCTTCTTTGGTGGGACCAGAGCGATCTCTCAGAGCAAACATGGGGAGGTGGCAAGGTGCTGGCTGGATCCTGGTTGTCCAGGCAGTCATCTCAGCTATGTATGAGTATGGCAGGAGCACACAACAGCAGCTCTCCATAGAGCTTCGTGCTGTATCTGTGTAGGTTGTGATCACTGTGTTTGTAAAGTTACTCTCCAAAGTGGGTAGTTGCTTGCAGCAGCTTCAGTGAGGGGTTGTAGGAATTTGTTTGGGGTTTTTTTGCCCAGTTCTACCAGTCTGGCAGAGTCTTCAGGGGATGGGCTATGTTTTATATTGCCTTTCTCAGCCTTGATTTTGTGCCATCAATACTTCAAGTTTTGCTCTTCTCAAGAAGTTTTGTCAGCATGAGTCAAAACGTAACAGGTTTCACCATCCCTCCTTGCAACCTGCTTTTTGATACAGTCTCTAATGTTAGTCTAGCAGTCTCTGATTACCCTAACATCCATGCTGACTTTGGCGCAGGGTGGACTGAACCCAAATGCAATGCTTGCCTTTGATGTAAGGTGGTGCTACTACCTTCCACTCTTGTGTGAGTCTAGCATGTCCTGAGAGCATGCAGAGGGTGGTGAGGCAACCTCAGAGGAGAGTGTGCATTGGCATTTAGCTGAATGCCAGAAATAACAGCTGGACAGGGTGTGTTATCACTAGAGAGGCTGTGTGCTGATTATCCATGGCAGTATCTTGTTCTGCCCAGCGTCAGTTTTAGTTTGTGCTGTCTGATTGTCTGGCCAAATGTATAGGCAGTGCATTCCAGTGCCGTGGAGGTGTGGACATACCTAGCTATTCTGCTGCAAAACTCCTCCTTGCTTTCACTGCTCGAGTTTGCCTATTTGAATGTAGCCCTTGGTTGGAAGATGCACAAAACTCTGCCCCTTCTCTCTGCTCTCCCCTTCCAGCTGGGGTCCTTTCTCCTTGATGGCAAAGCCGCTTTTGTCTGCACTGGTGAGGAACTTGGCGCAAGCCATGGTTAGTGAGTGATGCATGGCAGACTTTGGCCTTTAGCAAAATAATTCCTGGGCAAATCCCAGTTGCACATTTGGTAAGATATCTTTCTTCTGCTTGCGTACTTTCCTTTCCCCTCCCCTGCTCCTGCATGCTCCCAGACAGCCCCACAACGGCCTAAGATAGGGCCTGTTCTTTGGTGGGCACCAGCCAGGAGAGCTGATCACACAGCGGTGCATGTGGGCACAAATGTCCCTGCAAGGTCTCAGAGCCAGTGCACCAGGACACTGATTTCTTTCCTGGTTTTAGATAATAATCTTGTTGGGGCAGGGCATGATGCTTCTTCTGTTGGCATGTTGCCTACACCCAGGGTGCTGCTTGTGAAAAACAACATGATAGTGATGAAACAGAGAAACCAAATCAGAGGCATGAGAAAGTGAAACCATGCTTAGAACTAGAGTGGCTGAGAAAGTGGAGGAAGAAGAGAGAGTACAGGCAAGTACAAAGCCCTTCCCTGTCTCTTGGAGAGCCCATGGTCCTAGGCTGTGAAGCCCTAGAAAGCACTTCATGTCCTGGCATCTCCTCTGGCCATTCCCTCATGTCCTCTATGGAGTTGAGCTGATCCGTCATTCACCTTTTATACTCCTTTTTCATGCTAACACAATCTATGTTTCCTTACTCCCTTTCTGCAAGTTTTAAATGGCACTTGCCATGAGGAAACTTTGCTATTTTAGTTGTAGTTGGCCCTGCAGGGCTTCAGACTTTTCCTTCTGCCAAGTCCTCCCTGTCTCACCATGGAGCCATGACCAATGGGGACACATCAAAAAAATAAATCACAGGTTTGTTTGAATGCTGCTATGGAACAAGTCACAGGGGCAGTGCAAGGCCCTGCTTCTGCAGTCACCCACAGAGGAAAAAAGACATTTGTTCTGCTTTGAAAAATAACCTTCATGTGTAAAGGGCATACAGTTTTGGTGGAAGGCTGTGGGCACTAAAGGCAAGGATGATCTGCGGTGGGACATGCGCTCAGTGACGCAGCCCAACTGAACAGTTTTCCAAACGTTCCTTGAGATTGTTTTGCACGTTGCTCAATGCACATCACATGCTGCAGCCAAATATTCATCCTCGGCTAAGAACTGGCTGCATTGTAGGGCAATTAAAGTAAAATATTACCCCCCGCCCTCCCTAACCCACAAGCAAACAAGACTGCAGGTGAAGGTCAGCAAGGAAGGATGACATCATGAAACCCAAGAGGAAAAGCAAAGATCACGCCAGTTCCATGAGTGAGTCAACCTGTGCCAGGACAGAGACTTGCCTCTTTGAGACTTTGGCTCTCTATGTGCTTGGAAGACTTTTCCTGGGGCAGCTATAAAGTGTGGGTATGCTACGCACATCACAGCTAACTGCAGAATGATCCATCCCTCTCCTGCTTTTCAAGTCCTAATGGCAAATGGTGCACAACATCCTCACCACCCTGCTATGACAAAGCCATTTCCACATGAGTCAGCAAATGGCCATTTAGCTGCACTCTGACTGCAGCCCTGGATGGCCAGGGATTGTCCCCTGGCCCACGTTGCTCCTGCTGGGGTAGGCTGCAGGCCTGGCCACCAAAGTGTGTCCTGAAACATTGAAATAACCCATTCCAGGTAGCAAGGACTTTTCTTTCCACAATGCAGTGCATCTTAATAGTGCTAAAAGAATGTTTTCTTCTTACAATGGCAAGGAAATGACCTCAAAAACCTGTCATTTGTATCTATTTTTTTAAATTCTACTAGGATGAAACAGTGATGCCAGTCCCAGTGCCACAGATGTAACCTGCTCAGATGCATGTGCTGCTATGCCCAGATACTTGAAACTACAAATGCAGGCTATAGATAAACTTCCATGCAAAAATCAAGATGTCCACAATGCAGTTTAACAGGATCACTTGTAGGAATCCATTAATACTATATGGAAGTGCTGGTAGGATTGGCCCACTGTTTTCTGAGATGAAATATCTCCCTGCATCACCTGCTACCAGCCAGGCAGGGATTTACAGAGCTCCCTTGTTCATCTCCCACAAAACCAAAGCCAAACTTGGTCTCCCCTTGCTCCTTGGGAGCTGGGCAGAATGAGGTCCCTCACACCCATCCCACCAGGCACTAGGTACCTGCTCTGATGCGCCCACCTTCCCCCTTTCCTAGCGGTAGGCTCCTCTTGTGGACCTTGCACCTCCAGCAGCATCTGTGTAGCTGATTCCAATGTTGTGGGCACCAGCATCATCTTCTGGGAGACATCCTGGTCTGGATGGAATCTGTAACAAAGGTTTCATGAACAATTCCTGCTGCTGTGCTACTGCTATGTGAGACCTGGGCTTAAGCACCTCACTACCTGCACGCACACGATTCTGTGGCTATAAATATATCCACTAACAAAGAAATTTACAATACTGCCCTTAAACCAAAATTGTTATGAATTTATTACGCATATAAAACCTGTGTTGGCCAGGACTTGCAAAGCAGTACTGTAAAACATAAACCCTCCTGGCACCACAAATCCCAGAGCCTAGAAGACTTGGTTTTGCAAAGGACCCTCACAACTGGGAATAGACCCCAAAATTTAACAATTTGTTTATTTATTATTATTTTTTTCTGTAAAAGTAAGTTTACCATGTTAAGAAAAGCAGAATAGTTTTATTTAGTGTTCATCTCACACCTTTGACAGCTGCAGCTGTCAGGCACAGAAATACAGTATTAAAATAAACTGAACAGTTGCTCCTTGAAAAAAATCACGCTATGCAAACCTGTGGATTGTAACATCAACAGTATAAAATGTAACAAAATCGGAATTTTTAAATTTTTTTAAGCTTTTAAAGATAATAGTCCAGACTATAAAACTATATAAGCATTGAATAAGAAATGTTAAAGTCAACAAGTCTACAACAGATACATCTTGTAAAAACTCAATAAATTATATATATATTTATAATATCTAGTAACATTTGAAATCATGCACAGTTTTGTACATTTTCTTTTTTCAGTACAGGAAAACTCAACGCTTCCAGTACTTGGAATGTACACAATTAGCAGACATTTGTAAGAAAATACCAAAAAATTCTTTTTTACTCCAACAAAACAGAACAAAAATCTATAGAAATCTACCTTCTCAAACTTCCATTGAAGTAACCTCAAACTATAAATTATTTATTTTAGCATAAGGATTTTTGTGGCTCTAAGAAGAAAAAAAACCCAATCTTAAAATGAGATGCTGTCATCCTGTTATTCTGAAACGTTGATATGCACCAGAGAAAAATGGAAAGAAAGAATTCAGGATGCAATTTGGTTTTCTTCTTCTTGTTAGTAGATAAATTGTTTTTGACACCCCCCCCCCCCAAAAAAAAAAAAAACAAACAAACCCAGCCCATCCCCAAGTCAGCTTGATCCATGCTAAAATTCCCTGGTTCGCTCCTGTGCTTTTTAAACCGCTGACACTGAGGAAGAAAACAGCACAGCATTTTAAACACAGAAAATCGGGCATCACTGGCATTTTCCAATGTGTAGACGCAAAAGAAATACGCAGTTGTTGCACTTCTCCTGCAAACACTGTCACTCTTCTAGCTATTTTGCTCACATGGCATTTCTGAAGCTCAAAATACAACAGTACTGGCAAAGGGGGAAAGAAAAAATTACCCCACATCATCCAAAGTCAACATTTAGCTTTGCTGCATACTTGTTATTAAATTGACCACAAAGAATACCTTCATTTGAAAATAGAAATATAAACACCCACGCCCCCTTAATGCACAGTGGTTAAACTGATGGAAGAATTCTTGGCCTTGTTTTTCTGAAATATGTAAAAATCATCTCTCTGCTGCTATCTGTTTGGTTTAACCACTGGTGATGTATTGAAAAATAAACTTACCTTTGCTCACTGCAATCCAGGATAAACTAATATTTTTTTTAATGAATACATATATATATATATAAATTTATAACATTAAATGTAATTTGTTAAAGGACTGTACATCTATACATTCTTTCAATATTTCCCATAAACACAAAAGAAAAACTTGATTAATATATTTTTTCTCCATTTTTAATAAGTTAAAAAAAAACACCCTTAAGCTTGGTGAAATTTAAAGTTTACAGTAACACTATGCTATTTGAACCGATGAACAGATATGTTAATGTCTATAAATAACTTTACAAATATACATGTTAAGGTACAATTTTTAAAACAAAACTGTGAAGATATAAAACAAACACACAAAAAATCTTTTCTCTCACCCAGATCAGTATATCCTAGATTGCAATGCTCATATTTTGAGACTCTCTCTATCAGTACTGCTTTACGTTGCATTAGTATTATACATTCTTTTTTAATATATTTATTTATATATATACAGGATATATTTATAGATATATACACAGATTCTCTGGAATAAACCTTTTTGATATAAGTTAAAGGCTCTTGCCTACAGGTACCCGTAACTTCTTTCTCCTAGTCACTGCACATAGATGGAGCCAAACCGCTGGCGTTGAGGGGTGGATAGAGGAGCTGCTCCCCTCCCACTCACCCCTGGCAAGCAAAAATACGCAAACCCCAAAAAATGACATTTTTTTTTAATCCCCAAAACAGCTGTTCCGAAAGATCGAGATGTGGTTTGAGATGCCTTGTGGGCACCCAGGAGCCAGGTCCCCCGCTGCTCTCAGATGGGTGATGCTCTCCTCTCCGGGGACCCCCATGGCTGCTGTTGGGTCTCTGCTGGTCCCTGGGGTCTGCTCCTGCCTCGGCACAGCTCCATTGCTCCCAGCCCCATACAAGGGCTGGTGGCCACTGAGCCTGGCCCAACCGCCGCCATTTCAGATGACTGCTTCTTTTTCTTTTTCTTTTTTTTTTTTCCTTTCTCCATGACATTTTGCATTTTAATTAATTTTGTTTTCTTCTTCCAAAAAGGATTCCTTCTATGTAGCTGGGTAGTACGATCATGAAGCTATAAAAACGACGACAACAAAAATATAGATATTTTTATAAATATATATGAATCCCTGCAGGCAACGTGGCTTTTCAGCTCCACCAAAAAGGTTCATGTACAGATTGCATAAGCAAAGAATTTCTACATTCTTTACACTTTTTTTTTTGTGTTCTTTTTTTAAAAAAGGAAGATTTTTTTTTTTCCTCTTCTTCGTATTGCAGGCACAGAACGGCTACTCTGGCACTCGAAATGCAAGCGTGCAGGCTGGGAGGTCAGTGTCCCCCAGGCTGAACTTTCTGCTTAGTAAATAAAAAAAAACACCCAAAATGAAAAATAACCAAACAAAAAAAATTGTGTATGATAGATCATCTTGGCAAGAGATTAGTTCCTTCAGGCCGAACAGTGCTTCTTGACTTTTTATACAGCAAATGGGAAAAAAACCCAAACAAAAAAAAAAACCCAAACAAAAAAAGTTATTTTTTACTTTTTTTACCCTGAACAACTCAACAAGAGACATCTCTGGGCACCACCACGCAGTTCCACTGGGACATCCTTCACTACGGTTTCATCCTTGGCGCCCCTCATTCGTGCCTCCATGGGCACGTTCCCCACACGTCCATCCATCCATCGGTCTAGGGGATCCTCACGTCCGGATGACGCCATTGCAGGGAGGGTGCTTGGGCAAGCAGGGCTCATCAGGCAGCAGGTCATGTGCAAAGACCGAGTCGTCTCCTGAGGAGCAGGTGCTGTGGGTATCCTGGCCAGCTGGTGAGTACTGCTCAAAGGGCACTGAGAGGTCCAGGTACTCCTGCCAGGATGACAGCCCCGTTAATACTGGATGCCACTCACCAAGTACCAAGTGACCCCTCCCCACACCCACCTCACCACACTCACATCAGTGGACGTCACGGTGAGGACCCTGTCCAGGTCTTCCACCAGTTGCTTGAAGGTGGGCCGCTGTGAGGGGACAGCATGCCAGCATTCCCGCATGATCATGTACCTGCACAAGAAGGGACTGTCACCCATTTTGGGGCCAAGAAGCACCCACTTGCCTGCCCACCCACCACCAAATTGCCTGAGAGAACAGCTATGGCAAACCCAACTTCAGCCACGGTAGCCTTGGTGCACAGCCAGCTGTGGGGATGAGGGTTTTGTGGGGCCACATTACTGAACATCTCATGTGTGTCTGCACTCTCAAAGCAGGAGGATCCATCTTAAAGATGACATCCCGAAGTACCACCCACCAAACAAGGGCAGGTGCTTTATATATTGCTCAGCAGTCCTGGGCCGAGCTGAAATGAATGGGGTGGGTGAGCCTACCTGGAGATGCCCCAACAACTCAAACCATGGCCTGGGGTGGTATTTGGCCACAGAGGGAAGGGAGAGTGGGGTGAGGACATCACTCTCCCACCACACACTCACAGATCATGGGTGCAGTTTGCGGGTTTGTCCATCCGATGGCCTTCCTTCAAGAGTTTGAAGAGTTCCTCAACAGGAATTCCTGGGTACGGAGACCCTCCCAAAGTGAAGATCTCCCATAGTAGCACTCCAAAAGACCAGCTGGAAACCAAAGAAAGATCTTTAAAATTCAATGAGGCCTTTTTTTTTCTGAGCCCACCCCCCCACATATCCCCTCCCCCCTGCTCAGCTTTATTTCTGTGCAGCCATGCATAGCTAACAAAGTCATCAATAGCATGACTAATTGCCTAGGCCATTTTTACTAGTTACTTGGAGATCTCTGCTGATCCAACTCAATAGCAAAGAAATCCCAGGCACCAAGTCTGAAATTGAAATGAGCATTTAATCAGATAGGTGACAGCCCATCTATCACCCCCAGCTCTTTGTTAGGTCTTCCACCAGCTCCACTGAATGGAACAAATCAAATTATTCATGCACAGCTTCACTGAATTGCAGGCTTGGAACCACAGGCCACTAATTGTGCAAGCTGATACCAAAACTTGCTTGTTACAACACTCATTTCACTGGCCAAGCTGGGAGAAAAATACCCCAACAGAAATCAGTGAAGCACTAATGTTACACACTCCAGTCCTGCAGCTGTGCTCTGGTTAGAAGTTCTCTTTTTCAAAAATAGCTTTTGCTGTCTTCATTTTCTTTTTAAAAACAGGGATTATCTGTCTCTGTTTCGCTTTCATGCACACTTGCCCTCTCGTTCTCTAGCTTTGATGTATGTCATCCCTGCTGCAGCATTACCTAAGCACAGAAACTACGATTTAAGATCAATAAAAGCCAAAGTACATGAAAAATACAGACATAGAAAAGACTCATTTGTCCAACGGCAAGTGGCGAGCCTTGAGGAGCAGGCAAGCTGGCTGCTGAACTACTGTAAAAATGCCATTATCAACTAAATATTGAAATAAAAAAGCAGGTGTGCATGTTGAGCTACTTCAGCCCTTGCAAAGTTCAGGTGGGATACAGACTGACATGTAACATGGGCTCTGCTGTTTGCTCACCGTGCAGAGGCACCAAAACGGACAAGACAGGATTAAGGAAAAATAGAAGCAAATAAATGGAGTGGCAAAATTAACTGGAGAATTTATTTGTTGAATATTCTCCGATCAACTCTACTAACAGCGGATGGAATATTTCAAGTTCGTCCCATGTGCTCAACTGAAGCTTAACCATCTGGGGCAAAACGTGGAGGAAGCTGAGGGTAATTTTTTTTGCACATATTTTTTTGACTGCAGGATGAATCAGCTCATCTATAAACTGGACGAGAAATACCTGACTGCCTTCCAAGAATTTTTTCAGCAGCTCACAAGAGATCTTCAGATGAAAGCAACTAGATAATGGTAAAATAAAACCACGTGTGCGAAGCTGCAGCTTGGAATCAATTCCTGTGCTTTTGTATCCCCAGCCACCCAGCAGTGAACAAGCCCTGCTCGTGCTTAGCAGGACGTTTATCTTTAAGACACTATAGGCATTGATTTCCCTGTCATTTTATAAAAAAAAAAAAAAAAGTGGGTATGGGATATGCTTACACATCGCTCTGGTGAGTATAGACCCGGTCAAACAAGGCTTCTGGAGCCATCCATTTCACAGGCAGCCGACCCTGTAATTAGGAAGACAATGGGAACATCCCATCAGCATATTCCCCCAGCCACAACGGCACCATCTGAATCTGCTTTTCTAATCCAGTTTGAAACATTTTCATTAACATCCACATATGCCTTCCTGGTCACTGGGCAAAGCAGTAGTGGCCACATATAAACAGATTAGAGCATTTGATCCCTGGATCTTCACTGACAATCTCTGCAGTAAATGCTCTCTGTAGAGGACTGTGTTTCACTGCCAAGGCAGGTTTAACGTATCAGAGCATCTAAATCTTTGCATGGGAACAGTATCCATTGCTCATAAATGCAGCAAGCTCTGCAGCAGAGCATGGGACAACACTTCTCGTCTCTTTGGATGGAAGAAGCAGTGTGATTCCAAGTCCAAACGTAGCTTAGGCTGAACTTGAAGGGAAGCTTCCAAGAGGGAAGGCAAGGGCCAGATCCTCTAAGAAACATATCCTGATCCTGTTGGAGGCTAAAGGAGGTGGCCTGATCCCAGTTTTCCAGGGGAACATCCTACATAAGGGTCATAAACATGGGCTGTCACAGGTGAGAGATATGAGATGAATAAGACCAGATTAATCATAATTCTTTGGGGCTTTGCTTGGCCCTTGGAGGGAGTCAGAAAGGACTGTTTTGTGTCTGAGGCATCGTTTGGCTATGGGAGGACTTTGTCCTCTTCTGACCCACTGTCTCACTGTGGAAGACAACTAGAGGTGGGGCATAATCAGGATGTGCAAATGGAATTATGCTTCCAGCTGTCTAACACAGCTCAAACAGAGAAAATCCAGCTGATCTACGATTAAATTCCCCAGGAAATTTTATTATTTATTATTAAGAAATCATGTCAATTAAGGATGATTTCTGATATGATATTGGAAAGGATCAGTATGGGCATGGTGGGCTTTGTAGGGACTGTCTGGACATTTAGACCCCTTGCAGTTGCCCTCAACCCCTTCCACTGCCATCTCCACGCTCTGTTGTAGCTGTGGCTTTTGCTCAGAGCTGAACATCTGCTGCAGGACTCTGAACCAAGACATGGGTCTTCTCACCAGCCCTTCATCCATAAATTCATCTCTACAGAAACGATAAATGACTCTGGGACTCAGCCCTTATCCAGGACCATCTTCTCACCTCTGGCAGTGGAGTCAAGGAGCTCAGTTGCAAAAAAACCAAGATAAATGCGTGAAAGCCAGGTAGCTCCAGGTATATAGGAAGTGACTTTCCTCTGTCAAGGGCTCTGGTGGGACAGCAGTTGGCTCCTTGGAACCTTTATGAATAGCAGTGGAGCAGACTGGAAAGGGCATCATTGCCCTTTAGTAAAAAATTCTGTTTCTCTTAGTTTAAAGCCGCCTGGCCAGAGCTCAGAGACCTCACAACCAGCTGCTAGCAGCAGTGGTATCTGTTAGGAATAAAAGAGATGGTGGCTGAATTCTTGGGATCATCTTATCTACAGTCCCTCACTAGGTGAGGCCACTGGCACGTTTCTTCCTCCTAAGCCCCTCTAGAAACGGAGATGTGAGACAAGGGCCACTTGCTGCAGGAATGACCCAAGTTCCCTGCCAGGAGGAGAACTGCATGTGCTTGGCAGCTCTGTACTTACGTTGGTGGTTTTCTTGTAATAGTCAATGTTGTGAACGTCTCTAGCGAGGCCAAAATCAGCTATTTTCATCACATTGTCTTCAGTGACTAACACGTTCCTGGCTGCCAAGTCACGATGAATGCACTGTGAAAGGTGAGCAAGTCAATAAATAAGGGCTTGTTAGCTGCTCGCGCCTGGAACCAACAGCACCGCGTGGTTTATGAGCTGCCGTTTCATTGACTCCCAAGCTCATAAAGCTGTGGGCACTGCTTAACTCCTCGCTTTCTGTGTCACTGCCCCATCATGCCTGCTCAGTGGGAGCCACCTCTTAGCAACACCTAATCATCAGCCTCAGTGCTGACACAGCCACGTGCCTTTTCTCTCCAAAAGGGATGCCCAGATGAAAAGCCAACCCTGCTCTTATGTGAGTGCCTACTGGGATGTGAAGCTGTCTTTTTGCCCTGCTTCTTCCAGGAAGAGGAGTGCAGGCTGATGTTTGAAGGAAAAAAAAAATCCTCAAACTAAGACATCCTCAAGACATCCAAAATACAGCTTGGTTGTTAACTGAGGAAGAACCTAAATTAGCCTGCACTGTGCAGACTGGGAATTTAAAGCTGCCATGAACCACCCACCCTGAACTGCAGTCACAGGATGAACACATCCGACATCTGAAACTGAACCTGCTCTTGCCATCATGCTCCTTGCCTGCAAAAAGAGGTCATGCTGGCTTTCATGAATCCAAAGCCTGATTCTCCACTTGCTGATGTCAGGGTGAATCAGGCTTAATCCTAGGGTATGACATAAGCAAGCACAGCAGCCAGCTCAGTGCCAGCAAAGTGCTCCCCAGGGAGCAGCCTGGGCATGGCCATGCATGGAGCCAAAGTCACCGCCAGCTCTGCTCCCACCGAGCCTATACATGCTGGCTGGTGATGGCCGCAAACACATGTGCTATACACACAGGATTTCAGCTTCTGTGTTGCTGTTCTTTACCAATCTCAGAAGGGAGATGGCGGGGATAGAGGTGCATGCAGCTCCTGACTGTTGTCTAATGCAATGTCTCCCACAGTGGAAGACCACAACTTGGCATGATGCTCACCCCGAGCACCGCTGCCTGAGCCTCAGGCTCACACATCTATGAGTGATAGAGGTTGAATTGCTGAGGCCAGGCACCCAGGTCTGGGTTGCTTGTGCTTTTGTAAGGATTTGGGGGATGCTAATGGGCCTGCAGGTGACAGCAAGGGCTGTACAGCTGCATAGTTCATTGATGCAGCCACCATACAGGAACTTCTGCACACAGATGAAGCCTCTAGCAAAAACCTGAAAAATCATACTGAAAAATCTGGTCTCTAAAGGGAGAAGCATGAAATGCTTTACCCGAGGTTGTCCTACACACAAGCACATCATTGCATGCCTTTGAACACATGGGTCTGACCAAATCTTTTGCCAAATGAGGTTTCTCAACTCACTTTCTGAGATGCCAAGTACTCCATGCCCCGGGCCACCTGGTAGGCACAGGAAACCAGGTCTTTAAACGTCAACTGCTCCTCAGGCAGCTTGCAGGTGTCGAAGGAATAGTCCATGCCAGGTGGGCGACGTGCCCTGAGGTATTCTCGCAAGTTCCCCTTTGATGCATATTCCACCAACACGTAGAGTGGTCCTGCAAGCAAGAGCACATCAGCATCCAGCAGAGGAACAGCTGACCACTGGAATCTCATCCGGAACATTCCGGGCAGCCAGTCAGTAATTACAGAGAAAGGACAGTCAAACCTGAGCCTCCCACAGCCCTGTGAGCACCAGGCTTCTTTGCTACCTACCATCCTGTGTGCAGGCACCAAGGAGGTTAATTATGTTTTTATGCTTCCCAATCATTTTCATCATCTCCATCTCAGAGACCAGGTCAGAAAGGTCCTTGTCTGTGGCATCATCTGGAGAAAGTAATAGAGGAAAGCAAAAAATTATCAGAAAGAAAATAAGTAGTTTTGGGAAGTAGTTAATACAACCGCTGTGTAGCCACGCAGGGCTTTGATGAGCAAATAGTACTCAAAATATGGAAGTGTTTGTTTTTATTCTACATTGGGAACAAGAATCAAAATAAAACCAAAACCTACTACCACAAAAAAAAGATTAAAAATCAAATACATGGAGATAAATGTTCATATGGAAATCAATAAAGCCTCTCATCTTCTGTTTCTTCCTGGTAAGTATTAAAGAAAAAAAGTCAGTTTTGGTACCTGGTATCATTCTGCTTTTCTGATTGTTTCCCTCCCTTATCTCCAGGGGCACAGAGTTTAAGGATGGTAGAAGGTCAGAGCTGGGAAAGGGGCTATAGAAAGGAATGTATTTTTTGCATGGAAATCTGCAATTTTTCTACAAAAGTATACATTTTTTTTAATAAAAGTAGAAAAATGGGAGAAAGCCTCTGTAAATAAATGCTTTGGTTTGGAAAGATGGAAATGTTCCTGCTTCCAAAACCAACTTCAGAATGGACTGAAGGAAATGTAAATTAAATGCATCCTTTTCTGATAAGAAATACTTTTTTTTTTAAAGATGTCACCCCCATGTAACATCAACCTCACTGCTGCTCACTGCTGGAGCATCTGCCCTGCTTGCTCCAGCTGAACTGCTCAGGGTGATTTTGTCTGGGTGTTTTCTGTGGTTACTGTGCACAGAGGAAGGATGGGAAACTGAGATTTATCCAGAGCTTCTCAGTGACTCCCCCATTTCTGGCATCCCTTCTAACCTCTCAGGTGTTTAGGATCAAGTTTCTCCGATGAAGAAACTCCTCAAGAAGAAGTTTGTCAACTGAATTTCTACAAACTCCACCTGAGCTTGCGTAAGCTTTTGCTAGAACAGGCAGAGCTGGTTACAGGAGGAGCAAGGAATGGGCTGATTCCTGGAGCTAGCTGGAAGCGAAGGGGGTTCCCCTTCTTCTCAGGGATGCTATTATCCCTTGGCAGAGAACTGGGTTAATTCCCAGTCCCTCTTCCCGATGGGATTTGCACTTTTAGGTGCTCTCCAAGGAGGCAACCCTCAGCCCCAGGCTATGTGGGTGAAGGGGAAGAAAGGCTGTTCCTGCTTTCTTCTACTGTATCTGTAGAAATACTTCATCTGTATGAAAGAGAGGGTATGAGAGGAAACCCCAGTGGAATATGCTGCTCTGCCCTCTGTGACTTCCCATACCTTTTAACATCTTGACAGCAACCGTGATGGCCTTGTTTGGCTTGTCCTTATCAATCCCAATTGCTTCTGCCATCACCACTTGGCCAAAACATCCCTCACCAAGTGGCTTCCCCAAGGTCAGGCTGGAAGGAGGAACAAGCAAGCGCATTAGTGGTTACTGGAGTGCTGACACTACTGGCAGGTACAGGGGCCCCAAGCCGCGGGTTGACTGACCGAGAGCGTGCCAATTCCCACTTGGGATCTGGAGGCAGTTCCAGCTCAGAGACATTAGCCAGCATTGGCCCGTCACTGGAGGAGAGACGCGTGATCCGGACCAGGGGTGTGTTGGAATTCATGGAAGAGTTGGACTCCAATGACACCTGCTTGGGTAGAACAAATGTAGTGTTATTGCCAACTGTATTCCTAGCAAAGGCAGTGTCTGAGATGGATCACTGAGAGGTTTGAGCCATCTTTGCCCACTGACCCCTTTCTGGTAATTTCTAAATGGGAATCCACCCCTCTCCACCCTTGCAGAAATGCACTGATCTAGGCACTTGAGGTCAGGTTTTTAGCTGGTGGAAAAGAGGCACAGGTCAGATGTGGGAAACTGATCCACTGTTTTTGAAATGCCCTCCATCAGACAGGAGGCAGAATCTGTTAATTTGCTCTGTGTGCATCTTCATAGCACATACAGGCTACAGAGTGACTTGTCCTGTGCTGGCGCTATAAACACCCAACATGAGCTTGCAGCAAAAAGCTGTCAGATCTGTATCCATCATTATGTGGTTTTACACGGTGCCTTTCGCTCCTGCCCCTCCACAATTACAGATGGCAGAGCATCTCTAACTGCATGGAGAAAGAGGACCCTCTATCACCTCCATGAGAATTGGTTTTGGTTCACCAGTGATCTCTAGGAAAGCAGAAACAATCACTAGTGAGCCTGGACTAGGCTGCTGCCCTACAAGATGTGCTTTCTGTGGCACCCACAGCTGCACTGCCAACCCCTCTTGGACAAGGGTGACAGAAACACAGCTGCTTGGGAGCTGCTCGTGAACCAGAGTCAGCTGCCACCGGCTACTGAAACAGAAACAGATCAACAAAGGGGGTTAAACTCCTAGACTGCAGCCACCTTATGTCCCTCTTGGGCAATGCTTTTCAGGTAGAGCTTCTCACCTAGAGAGAAAATATCAGGGTGGGGGGAAAGAAGGATAACCATAGGGGGGAATAGGAATCTTGTATCTACTTTCTGTTACCTGTCTCTTGAGTGGAAATTTGGAGACTTTCTGTACAGTGGGGGTGTTCATTGCTTTTTTGTTTGGCATTTTCATCCTGCAGATAATCACGGTGACCACCACCAGGACGAAGAGAATCAAGCCAGTGCCGTAACTGAGAATACCAGCGTACACTGAGCCTGAATCATCCATTTCCATGAGCTCCTCTGCTGCAGGGTGACAAGAGATGCAGTCAGGACAGGGTGGGCAGCTGTCTGCATACAACTACACACATGCAGCACAAAGAATTTGGGGAGCACTTGCTCATCTACGCCAATTTCCTGAGTGACTTCAGTGAGGAGACTCACCTAGGCCAGTGGTTTTCCACCTGTGGCTGCAGCTAAGACATTAGTTTGGTTTGCTTTGTCCAGGGTAATTTTACTGCCCTTTGATGCAACACTAGGATTTCTAAGAGCCTTCAGCCCACAGGTTGAAAACCACTGCTCTAGGCTGAGGGCATCTTCACAGGTCTGTACTGTCCCTCTGACCCAGATCTTGCTTTCCCTGCACATCCACACCATGTAGCTGGATGCCTTGGATGTGCAAAGGCTGCAGGGCTGGGGTTTACCGCGTTTTGCCAATATGGCTTTTCTAGTAAGGATTTTGACCAGACCAGTGCCTGCCCTGAGGGACCAAGGGGCTCAGAGGGCACATGGGATCACACAAGGAAAAAGCCTCACGTGAGCAATCTGCATAATTATTTCTTGAAAACTTAGCTCTGCTGGGAAGAGGCTGGAAAGTCTGGCCCAGAAAGGTGGCTGAGCCAGGAGGGCAATGGCATTGATGGCATCAATGAGCCTATCACTAGTTGCTACCTGCTAGCCAGACTTTTTGGGGATCAGCAAAGCTCAGCTGCGTTTCCTCCCTTGTTCCTTTCAGGACAGGCACATAGAGGACCAGAGGAAGGGGCCGTGGTGGGACTGGTTTTCTGTCCCCCAAAGGCATGCTGGCATCAGAGGAACAGTCAGCAGTGGGAAACTTTATAATGAAGTCATGCCGGCACGGTTAGCTTGCTAATGGCTGGTGTATACCACTGCTGCCCAAAAGCAGCATCTTTGGCAAGCACCAGGAGCTTTCCTCTGGCAGCAGCAGGCTCCACATCACATTTTCAGCCACTGGGTCCAGGGGAGCATGAGGAAAGAGCTGTTGGGTGATACTGGGGACTGCACCAGCCTGTGTGCAAGCTGTGCAGGGCCTGATCCTGCCAGGCAGCCATCTCCTCCTGCAAGGAAATGTTACCAGATCTCCTGGGATCCGGCACTATGGTCCATGACACAGCTCTGCTCACTTGGCTCACACCACCTTGTGCTCTGCTCTGTGTCTCTCCTCCCATAGTGTGGACAAGGGTTTACAAGCAGAGATTCCCCAGATGGGCTGTATCTTGCACCCTCTCTCCAGGTAGCGCTTCGGGGCCTGCTGCTGCACAGACAGCTGTCCTTCACTGCGTCTGACTTCAATATAAAGTTCAATTTCAGCTTTTCTCCTGCTTATTCTTTGCTTAAATAAGAGGTGTGAGTTCATACATAGTAAAAACAGTGTCACAATTGGATGAGACAGTATCAGGAGATTCTCAAAATAATAAACACATTAGTCTCCTAACCACAGGAAACGATTTCTCATCCAGTGGATGGCAGAAGCAGAAACAGGATCAGATCAGCTATTACAGAGCTGGCAAATAAACAGAGACGAGACCAGCAGATCCCACCAGCAGCAGGGTCAGGCACGGAGGATCCTTCCTGAGCCCCAGTAAAAGCAATTATATCCAAATCACCTGCACAGATAAAGATTAGAAATGCCAAAGTTTCCTGTTCCTAAACACATCCTGAGATGGATGTTTTGTGAGATGGGCCCAAACGTGATCAATGACTGGATCGGCCAAAGTAGGGTATATAGGATTTTAGGTGCCCTTTCAGTAAGGGTCTATTGAACATACTCCAGGTCCGTTCCTGCACTCTCTGCAAGGCACAGTACCCATAAGATTCAATATGAATACTACTGGTGCTTTCTTGGAGTGTGCCTAATAGCTAGAAGCAGACTCTGCAGGTGAAGGGACAGAACAGCCTCACTCCCCTCTTTTGGAGAACAGATCCCTCTGTTGCTTATTCTGTGCTGGCTTCATTGTCAATTAGAGCTTTTCACATGAAAGGACCATAAAATTGAGGTCACTTTGGCCTTGAGTTTCAATCCCACTGCAGCTTTCATCGATTCCAGCTGGAGCAGGCAGCATGCAATGCTCCTGGGATCCAGGATGACTGGGCTCTGCCTACAGATGACTCTCCTCGACCTTCTGTTTGAGATCGCTATCTTGGCCTGTTCATCCATGAAGTGGAAGTAATGCTACAGGCAAGGAGGGTGTACTCACACCAACCACTTATACATCCAATTTCAGGTGAAGGTATGAGGCTACAAAGAAAGGTTCCTCTAGAAGATGATCCACAGTCCATGTCCAGTTTAGGTACCCTGAATCATCTGATGTGGAGGTTTCCTTCTCCCACTGGCAGTGTAAGAAAACAAAGATCCTCATTTTGGCACTTAACAATCTCCTAACACGAAGCTGTGAACACCTCCTTGTTATTTAGATTTTAAAAAGATACTGGGCCTTTTGTATCATTACCGCAAAAATAATTTAAATCTTGAGATGCAATCCAAAAACCGTCAGCTGTGAATAGGCAACAGAGGTCTTCTGCTGTGTGGATTTACCACCAGCACAGCAAATCCCTGAGGAGAGCCTTCCTGGGATAACACCTCCTCTTCCAAGCAAGGGGTGGTCTGCAGGAACTTGGCATTTCTAAAGCAAAATGTCAAGACACCCTGGAGAGGGAAAGAGAGGCCAGCACAGAAGGAAATACCTGGTAGCACCGTCAGCCAAGCAGAGTGATGTGAGAACCCAATAGAATTCCCTGCGAGACAAGTATATTCCCCAGCATCCTCAAAAGTAACATTTCGCAAGTACAGAATCTCTAGCTCCTTATCCGTTGTGTTAACACCTGCCGTCTATGGGATAAAAAAAACACACACATATAGAAAGAGGGAAAACAGAGAATAAGCCACATTCCCAGCAAGTGTGAGGACACCACAGGCAAATTTCAAAAGCAGATTAAGGTGGGTTGGTTTTTTTATTTTCCAATGGCCCATCTTCCACATTTATTCATTCCCCTTTGCAACCTATAGTAAAAAGCAAAAAAAAAGTTCCCTTCACCAGGTTCTTACTCTGTCCCACTAAAGAAGCATGCAAGCAAAAGCATCCAAATGAAAAATTGCCCCCACAATATGACTGACTTTGGGTTAGTTGGGTGAGTACAGGGGAAGGGGAAAGAAAGATGGTAAAACAGGAGAGGAACAACAGAAGTAAAGGAGAAAGGAGGGGAGATGTAGTGGGGAAAAACTCAAGTGCTGATCAGACGAACATACAAATGTTTTGATTCATTACTTCATAAAAAAAATGCAGAATTTTACAATTTTTTCAGAGTGGGCATCTCAAAGCCATATATTTATTACACAGGCCAGTAACAAGAAGGTACCTGGAAGGAACTTTCTTGCAGTGGCACCGGCCAACACAGTGGGCAAACCCTCCAGGCTGGAGTTGAACCCCACAGCCCATGAGATTGCTGCTGCTCCTCTCCATTTAACATGTTTGCCTGCATGAGCCAATGTTGATGTTTATTTCTCCATTAATTCTCCAAGGGACAGCACTGACTATATCATTTTTATGGGTGAAAATCTTGAAACAGCTCAGTTTTTCCAGAGCTTTGAATGCTGTGGGTGATTAACATGCAATTCTGTTATCAGCACTCAGTTGTAAGGAAGGGAAAGGAATAAAAGTGTGTGAAGAGTTGATAGCAAAATTTGACAGTCATTTTATTGTGGGAATTTTTCCATGGCAATTGCTGTATAGGCGTTACATTCTTGTAAAAAAAAAAATTAGCAAGAAAATAGGGTAAAGCCATTCAGCATCAGTTGACAGGGTATAATACAAAATGAATAGTAATTTTAATCACTAGCTTCTTAAAAATGTTATAGCTCATTCTTGCAGTTGCCAGGGCCTTGGGACAGAGTCTGTGGTTTACCTGGTTTTGGTTTGCGAATGTGGAGCCAAAATGGCTTTTCGGCTATGCCTACGAAATTGTTGGCTCTACAGAGATATTCTCCTTCATCTTGTTCTGTCACATTGAACAGATTTAGGTTAACATCGGCTTCAGCGTTTTTACTGATCCAAGACTGCAGGGACAGACAGAAACCTGAACTTCAGTAAACCAAACAATACCTCCATCACACCTATATTAGCTAGGATTGACTGTTCATGGCTATTTTCTTTTTGGCTGCGGCAACATTCCCGGCTCACCCTGTGGTGAGGGACCTAACCCAAGACCTGGGCGAAGAAGAGAAGCTGCATTTGGCCCCCAAACCACGTGCAAGTGAACTCCCTTCCCCTCACATATGAGATTTCTTTTTTAAAACAGACCAATTTCCCCGTCCTCCATCTGATAGCAGTCAAAAGCCCTACGGTTTCTTAATAACTCTGCAGACAGGAGCACCAGAGAAAGGGCTTAAGCAGAGATTTGTGTTTGCAACCCGGCTCAGCAAATACTGTTTCAATTATCAGATTCCAAAATAGAATTTGGAAACAAAATATAAGTAGTGGCGGTCTGAAACTCACTGCTGACTTTGCCTTTCAGAAATTAGCTGTAATTTTTTCCACTGCTTATAGGAGCCTCTTCTTTACTAAATAAAGTGGTGCATATAAATCAAACAAACTTCAGACTCTTAAGGGTTTTATTTCTCTTCTTCCATGCTGCCACAACAGCACATCAGTTTGTTCCCTAAACAGTTGTTTTTATTTTGGTTGAAAATGCAGAACGGTTTTGGGTGGCCTCAAAAGTAGCCTAGGGAAGGTTTAGGAAAAACATCAGCTTCAGTTCCGAAAATGAAAACCAAACAATTCTCATTTTTGGTCTTATGCTCTCCAGTCTAGTCTTGGTGCCTTCTATTTCAAGGCCTGATCCTGCCAATATGACTTGCAGCCCATTAAAATCAAAAGGGCTACCAGATCTGATGGGTTAGTAGCAACTGAACCCGGAGGTGTCATCAGAGAGGAGCACCAATGTCCATGTCTGATGACAAACACCACTGGTTTTGACCTGATCTCACCTAACCTTAGGGCTTATGTGTTGGCAAGTTTGCCTGTCCTGACTGGTGGGGAAATGTGCCTGCCTGCTGTTGCTGCTTTGTGTATCATTAAACTGGGCACGTTTCAATGCAGAACATACAATTTAGCCTTTGACAAAGCTTGGGCACAGTGCTGCCAGCCCTCCCTCTGTAACTGGAATGCATTTAGTGCTCTTCTGCAAAGAAAAAGGAGTTCCCTTTGATCACAAATTAGCCCAGGCTTTCAGGAACTGATGCAGGTGATGGCTTGGTTTGACAAAAAAACCTTGGCTGCTTAAAAAATGGGTTGAAAGTACAGCATTCAATTTATCCATCTGGACTGGGGTGAGTTTTGCCCCCACATTCAGATGTGAAGGGGGAATTTAATGCACTGGGCACTTCTCTGTCCCCCTCGCTCTGATGGGGACTGGGATATACTCCCCATATATAAACTGGCCGACAGCAGACCCTATACTCCACAAAATCTCCTGAAAGCAGGAAGGAAGGGCAGGATGATAAAAAAGCCTTATCTCCCTGCAGGCACCAAAGTGCTGGGCAGGGGAGAGCCTTTTCTTCAGCAGCAGTGGGCAGGGAAGGGCTGTTAAAAGCATGCTTCTCCAGCAGCGCGGCCAGGATGCTGGCTTAAAGCAACAGCACTGCATGGCACGAGGGGAACAAGTCCATAAAGCCAACAGATTGGCCCCAAGATGACAGGGAGATCATTTTATCAGATCTTTATTTTTAAAAAACAAGCGTGCACACACACACAAAAAAATCCCTGCAAATTTGGGCCTGACAGCTCCACGGAGGCCCAGTTCTGGTGCACAAAAGATGCATCCCAAAATGGAAATGCCCCAGCACTGATGCCGGCATTAATACAATTCAAAGCATTCCCGATTAACCAGAAGTAGTAAATAGACGTGTGCTGGTCCTATTCAGCAAAAAAATAAAACCAAACAAAACTTGTGCTTTCAAATGCCTGCCTGTGCTCCCCTTCGAGGAATGCGGAGCCTTTGCCGTCCACAGAAGAGAAGGTATTTGGCAATTCTAATTACCTAGCCACCCCGGTGCCGCTCCAACTTAATTTTAAAACACTATTTATACGGACTATTTATATGTTCTTTGCCACAGCAAAATGGGGGCTTGTGCTTGTGACACAAGGCACTGTTCGCAGCGGCTCTGTAAACTTCCAAAAGGTAGCGTTTTATCCCAACGGGACCACACACGGAGCTCGGAGACTATACTAGATGGCATGTGACACAGCCAGCTATTCAGAGCTTGGTACTGGGCTGTGAAAACAGGGGAAATTAAAATATGCATAATTCAAACACATTTGGAGAGACAGCAAGAAAATAAAAAGTTTTATCAACTTGCAAAAGGCGCGTGTTGCCAATCCTGAAGAACTGTCTCCAACCATTTCTTCCAACCAATCTGTTATTTCAATCTGTGTAATTATTTCCAGGGTCTCTGGCTTTTATTAGCATGTATTTGGCTGAGTTACAGTTTTGTAGATGCTGTCTGGTAAGTGTTTTTTTTAAAAAAACTTCATACAAAGAGACGAAGAGTGTGTGCAGCAGGATGTGCATGGGGAATGTCCATGCACAGGACATCTTCAGCTTGAAACTGCAGGGACAAAATCTGCTTTCAGCCATAACTGCAGAGCCAGAAAAAAAACCATTTGGCCCTAAATATTTTAATAAACACCAACACAGGACGCCTTTAACTATTAAAAGGAAAAAGGGGGGGGGATTTTAGAAGTCCAACGTGCTTTTCACTCCCCATTCTCTACTTTTTATATTTATATAGGTTGAGGGGAAACCAGACCCACTGGCATTGTTCTGGCTGTAATCTGGAAGTTCCCTTTCAAGAAAGCATGTTAGCAAAGTCAAGTCTTACTAAGCGAGTTTTTCCTCAATAAAAAAAAAGCCTTCCTGAGCATGGATAACAGCAATGTTCACAAATGTTAGCATCTGGAACAAGACTATCTTGGCTCTCAGGTGTGGGTAGTTCAGCTGTATTTAGCACGTGCACACTGCAGTGCAGTGTTTACTTGGAAAAGGAAAGAATGTGTTTTAGTTGGGAGCCTTTTATTTTAATAAGCCCCGAAAATACCACTACAGAAGCTGTAAAAAAAAAGGTTATTTTTACAATTTTAGGTTAAATGCAATCTGACAGCTTCTCTTTTATTATGCTGTATTTCTCACAGTTGCCTCAGCTCTTACAACTATTTTGCTTATCTGTGCTACTACAGTAGTTCTGTTATCTCTGGCAAACAGAAGAGTCTGGAACATTGACTTTAGGACATGTTTGCTGCACCCCCTCCAAAAAGCTGAGTACTCCACTGCGTGGGCTTCAAGGAAAGAATAGTCCCAACAGCTGTCCTTGTCTTATTCTTACAACTTTTTTGTTATAGACACAAAGCAATTACAGAAAACAAGACCTCGAGCTCCCAGATATCTGATTTAAATAATGATTACCCTTCTAGGAACTGTGGCATTGAAGATATTCTGTTGGGAGTTTCTGGTTTGCACTGCACTGCTAGTCTAGGGCTTATTTATAAACACGTGAATAAAGTTTATAGCTTCCATTGACGATGAGCACCTTTACTCAGTGCTGATCTCTCTTGCTATGAGTATGGCAGTGGGTTTCTTTGAGAAGCATCCCCACACTATAGCTGCAACCAAGGCAGAGGATGAACTGCCCTGAGCTTGAGAAGAAGGAGCGTGTACCAACCTTCAGAACAGTGACATAGGGTGTCCCATCAGGTCCGTATTTGCTGCCATTGACCTCCACGTGTTTCAGCCACTGGATGTGAGGCTGGGCATCACTGTAGACCTTGCAGTGAAACTCCACATTGCTCCCTACCACCACAGTCTGGTTGGCAGGGAGCCCTGCTTGCAAGATCGGTCGGTGCGGTGACCTTTCTGAAAAATATAAAAGATAGAGAAATCCTAATTTACTTCTCCTTCTCCCAGCAAGGATACTCCTCTGAACCCTTTATCTCTTGGCTTTCAGCTGAAATGGTACAGACTGGGATACATCCCTCCCAGGTGTCCTGGCCACTGCTCTATCCAGTGCTTCTCAAGCCAAACAGGGAAGCCAAACAGGAGTCATGTCAGCCCTGCCATTCCTTCTCTGGCCCCTGTGTACATCAGCTAAGCAATTTATTTATCACAGATCTGAGGCCAAGTTGTTGGCCAAAGGGAAGCTTATTATTGGTTTTAGAAGACATATGATCCAGCACTTTGGGAAAAAAAGCAAGCTCCTGCTTCCATATCCCATCACATGCCTGTTCAACATCACCATAGATCATCTGTTGAGGAAAACCAGTGAAATCTCACCTAATACATCAAGCTGGTATGTGTGCCTAATGTTGCCATATTTGTTCTCCACAACACAGGTGTAATTTCCTCGATCTGACGGCACAACACTCTCCATCACCAAGCTCCACTGCTGGTGTCGCAACTAGAAGAAGAAATCAAACTATCAAGCTCATGGTCAAGTACCATCATCACCAGACCATTCAAATCAGTAAATAATCACTGGGCTTGTACATACTTGGCCAGCATGAATGGACCCCAGAGTAGGCCCGAACATCACAAGGACCCATTTCAAGGATCATTAAAGGCTTAATGTGAAAAGGACTTAAGATCAGTGCAGGAACAGTGCAACACAATGTAACATGCTGAGATTGCAAGGAGGACTTGGAGATGCTTCCACAATAATGTAATCAGCTGACAGCTGAATGTGGCACCTCTCATTAGAATAAAGACTTCAGAAGGCATCAGCTAAGATAACTCTGATCTGCTGGTCCCCTCTGCCAGACCACTCTGGTCCAGAGACTCTGTCAGCTCAAAATACTGTACGCTCATCTGTAGATCTTTACCAGCTGGTACATATAACCTATAAGATGACTATAAATAATAAAAATAATACCTCTTAACCCATCTTAAA
>JAVSBS010008162.1:0-36947 GCA_033124195.1 Coracias cyanogaster | reverse complement strand
ATAATAAAAATAAGACCTCTTAACCCATCTTAAAGATGTGTGCTATGGAGGCAACATGTCATGGCATCTCTCTGAACAGAAATGGGTGTCTACAACAGAGTTTGCCCTGTAAAACATGGGAAAACATGCCCAGCACCAGGTCTGGCCCATAGGATGCCAGGTCAGCCCTTCTCTTTTGGCACCAAGTTTTATATTAGTTGGTTTTCCAGATGTGGCTCATGTCCAGAGTTGTTAGTTGTTCAGTAGCAAAAGGTAAAGCACAACCCATGTCTCCACCCTGACCTGCTGCCCTGTGATCCCAGCTAGAACGTTTATCTCTAATGAGTACAAAGGAAATCTTGGATATGGAAAGCAAATCTTGAGTTAATACAGAAAGCAACCAACAGTAACAAAGATGACTTCAGGATGCATAGCATATGAAAGCTCTCTAAATCTCTAGATATTAATTTGATGCTTTCTGCCACCCAGAATAGGACATCTGACTTTATTAAACATTTTGAAAGTGACTCCAAGGACACAGAAGCTGGAGATTACGGCAACGCTCTGCTACAGAATGTCACGGGTTGATGGAAGAAACAATGGCATAATTGCTTCTGGAGGTTTCTCACTGCAGCAGGTGAACTCAAATATGAAGTCATTTAACCTCTTTTGCTACACATAAATTGCATCCACATGCTTTCCTTTAAAGGGCCTATGACTAAAGTCATAGGACTAGACAGCTTACTTGCAAGATAAGCGAGCAAAAGTCATTTTAACAAAGCTTCATAGATCACTGCATCCCTGAGAACAGCATTGCTGAGCACCCCACTTTTCAGAGACCACCAAATACAGCATGTCCTTTCATTTTGGGTTACAGGTAATAGGAGGCTGTGGCTAAACAGCCTGTACAGAAATCTTGGTTGTTGCAGATCTCTGGTCAGGTCTGACTGCATCCTCTCCTCACCCAGGACAGCACAGGCAGAGCTCAATGCAGAACTAACATTACACCTTTTGTAAAGCCACATCCCACTTGGTGCATCTCTGTAACAGCGCAGCAGCTGCAGGGTAACAGAACCTCTGAGAACAGAGAGCCTGGATGCTGGGTTCACAGCTGAACATACCAGACTGTCAAGAAGTTTCAATGCAAATTTGTGGCTGCTTGGTGGTTTATTTCCATACTGGCATGTCTCACAGTTGTACCTAAAGACTTCTTTTAATCCACTCTTCAACATTGCAAAGCATTTGAGTCTGGAACCCCTAGGAGCCACTACAAGGAAATGAGGCTCCAGACACATGGACGACTTCCTAGTCTGACTTATATTATAAAATCCGGTCCAAATTAGGTGTTTTGCTTACAATGGACTTTCAAAGACACTTTTATGACACTTTCAAAGTATGTCTCTTCATCAGGTTTGTGATGGGGACTTTGGACTCTGAACATAGAGGAGAACCTGAGGGGCAGACCCATGGGGCAGAATTTGTTTGGAAATGCACCTAGAAACAAGAAGAATCTTTGTTTATATTGAGACTGGCGTCTATATTTTAAGCATAATAAAAAGGGACATTCCCAAGTTAGGATAGTCACTGCACTTGATAGAACACTAGAAACATGAAGTGACTTAGTGCAGACATTTAATCAAGTGGGTGAGATACTGGAAATCCCTCTGGTTTATTTGGTGTTGTCATTCTTGGCTCCTTGTGAAACAAACATTTGCAGACAAGCTTGGAACCTCAGTCCCTGCTTGCCAGACTGGTATGCAAGTCAGTGCAATGGTCTGGGGAAGGGATAATCCTCTAACTCCCCTCCCCCTCAATCTTCCCTTCTAGGGTCATTTAACACACACAGGCTTACAATATTAGAGATTCCAGCAAGGATTTAACCATTAATGCTCTTTGGGAAATTTCATATGATAAGTCATATGAATTTCTTTTCCTTACCAGTTAAGGATGAACTGTAACAAAACCAGGTTAGCCTGCACTTCATGTTTTCAAGACTCACCCTTCTCTCTTGCAGGCTTTACACTGGGCAAGCACACGGGATCTAAATACCATTTGCAATAGGCAGGAGTGGAAGACTGGTCACCTTTCATTTGCTGACCACAGACCTTTCACAATCAACATCTAAACTCCTCCACACACTGAAAACAAATGAGAACATTCCCAGCTCAAGGATTTCTGGGTTAAGACCAGATCTCGAGATGAAGTAAGCCAACCAAACTCTGCCAGATCTGGATCTTGCCCATTCTTTTCAAGCTGCCTAATCCTGTTATGAAGTTAAGTTGTAACAGGGAATTTAAATCTTAAATACACGAGATACTGAGCAAGTTTTCAATCTCTTTTTCTGGTTCAAATCTCATCTGTTATCTATCACTGTATTTATACTGGATGAGATTTACATTAGACTACTTGCATCTAACCATGGCTCAAGAGCAAAAACAAGCAAATAAGGGAAGGAAAATTACAGAGAGAGAAAGATGTCTTTATATCAAGAAAGGGACAAAGAACTACACCTAGACAGATAGAGAGCTTAAACCAATCTTGCTGTAATTGGCCTGACATTGCCTTCAATAGCTCTTTTAAGCGCTGGCTTGTTTCTGGAAGGTGCCCCTAGAGAAACAAAGCACAGTGATGCCAAAGACTCACTACCACATTGCAGAGGATGAAACATGTCAATTTAAACTCGAGGATAGATTAAAACCACTGAGAAGTGGGTAGGGGAATTGCTTTCAGCTTTAGATTTTATTCTGCAAGCATAATTTAGTGCAGCTGATGTGACATAGTTTTGTAAAAAGCCGTTCGAACGGCGCACGCAAGCCTGAAAACACTTCATGATGATCCTTACAGCCTGCAATTAGTAAAAGATGCTTGTGCTTTGTGAACATTATCTGTCAAAAGGCTGTTTACCCACAGGAGTTTCTTCCCCGCTTCTTTTCCCTCCTTAACTTTTCAGAAGATCCCAACCTGAGTGTGTCCTCAGCTCCATCCAGGCTGGAGCAGAGACAGGACTGAGGAAGCAGCTTCAAAGGCTTCACTGAAGCAATCACAAAAGGCTCTTTCAGGAGCGGGTCTGAGCTAACAGGAAAGAAACAGCCCAAAACTGTGGGGAGAGAAGAGTTTTTAAAATCCTTTTCTGGTTTCTGGAGCCCAGCACGCTTTGCATGCCTAGCCCCCTCTCCAAACACCACAGATGTGGGTAGGCATCAGCACACAGCTATTCACAGTACTGATGAAGGCGCTTTCCTAAAAATCACCTTCTCTCCTCAGCAGTAGCCCAGGGGTATGCCAGGGCTGGCAAGAGTGCAGGCAAAAATCGCTGCTGCTCAGAAGTCCTTCTTGCTACACTGGTTTTGTTATAATCAGCTGCTGCCAGTTTTATTCTCTCCAAATAAAAGCAGAAAGGAGCCTGACTGTGACCCCAAGGGGACAAAGTAAGAACAAAACCAACAAAATCAGAGAAGAACTGATTTTCCTGCTAAAATCCTGTCATAATTTGTCATATACAGTAGCACAGAAACTTCTGGCTAATTATATCATTTGGGTGCAGTGGGTTTTCATGGCCCTTTGTTCTATGTATAAACACGAGCCAGAGCATTTTCCAGAGCACCTCATGGCAGCAAGGAAGCAGAGAGAAGAAAGCAGTCAAGAAGCAGTTGCTACTACTCTGGCTACAAGGGAATCCAACACTTGACCAAGGGTCAGTGATTTATACCACAAGAATGTTAATGACCACCAGCATGACGGTCTAGCTCTTTGGTGAGGTCTTTCCTACACCTTCAAAGGATGCCGAGGCGGTTTTCCTTGAAAACCAGGAGTAGCTTGCAGCTCGGTCTAACACATCTCAACACACTGGGCTTATCTCCAGAAATTAGGACAGAAGTCTCTGCTCCTGTTTTCTCATCACTATCCACAACACAACCATAAACCCAGTCTCATTTTTACCTACTCCCTGAAAGACCACTGTAGACAAACCCAGAGGGAATTAGCCTGAAATCCCAAGGGATAGAAGCCTTATTTAACACTTTGGTGTTGAGCAATTGCTAAGGTTGCAAGAAACACCCACATTCCCAGGCAGATGGGACTGTACTTTTACATGTACCAATGTTAGTCACTGTGAAATACAATTTTCTATAGTCAGTAGAAAACTCCTGATAAAAACAAAGGTCCAAACCAAGGCCATACCTTGATGCCCCCAATCCTATGCTCTCCTTTGAACTCCTTGCCGTTTTTCAGCCAGTAGATGGAAGGAGTTGGGTTTCCACCTGCCGGACATCGGAAGCGAACAGTGTTGGCGGCGGGAACTGCCAGCAGTTTCTTCTCCATCTTATCTGGCCGAGTCCAGAAGGGAACACCTGTGAAAGAAAAGACCAAGCTGATACGGCCAATTTTTGCCACAGAGGATATCAGCTGGTGGGCAGATGCTTTTGAGGAGGCTTTGGCAGGTGTGGAGTGACAGTTAAATTGCTACCTGCTGCAGTTAAGATAAATGACACAGAAATGCTTTCCAGCTAAATGACTCTCATAGACATAGACAGGGTGTTTGCATTTTAGGTTTGTGATGAAAGGTTCATGACCAGGTTCTTGTCTCGGTAATGGCAGTATAAATCTAGAGTAGCTGCTTTTAAATCAACAGGGAGAGTTGTCCCAGACCAGGATGAGAACCTCGCCTCAGCATGTAAAAAGACACAGATGTACCTTCAGGACAATAGTAGCCAAGAAGCATCAACAGCAGAAAGATATTAGAACTGTAAAAAAATGTGGACGGGCCAGCAAGGGAGCACAGAAAGAGTGTTAGCTGAGTGCACTGGAAAATTTTGCTTCTCAGTGAGAACAAATGTAGTGCAGCCTCCTTAAGGGAAGGAAAGGGGAAAAAAAAAAATCCAGTGCCAAACTGGTTTATCATGTTTATGTTCTTTAAGTACAAGTGATTTTAGTTTTAAAGATTCATGTTACCTTTGAACAGGGCTATGTTTTAAAACACCAGTGTTAGCATGAGATATTTTTTATAATCTGACTCAAGTACAGCGATGTTTCTTGGCTGTCTTACAAACATTACATATTAACTCCAAATTAAGGCAGCAGCAGCAGCAAACTCATTATACTGGAAAGAAAGAGAAAGGTTTTTTTAAAAGCTTCTCAAGCTTTCATTTCTGCTTAAGGAAACACGGCAGAGCTGCATGTGGGGTGTTTCCCCCCACCATGCTGGGGGCCACATCCAGCCCCCCAGTTCCATGCACCACACCAAGGCCAAGGGGAGGTGGGGGCAGACAACATCTGGGCTGCAAAACAGCCAAGAGGAGGCCAAGGAGTGTGACCAGCATCTCCTCCAGAGCTGAAGGAAGCACCCACAGAGTACACAAACCCACCAGTCACAGAGACCTGTGTGTTTCTGGCCAAGACAAACTGATGGTGCTGATCCTTCAAGAACTGCGTTGGAGAACATGATGGTCACCAAAGCTGTTGGGAAAGCATTGCTGCTGGCCTCTCCTGCAGCAGTGACCATGCTCAGAAACACCATCCAGCATCATATCCCACCTCAGAGCTACTCTGAAGTCTTTGCAAACCCCTTCCCCTTAACGAAAAGGGTGTACAAAGTTTTCCTTCTTGTTGCACCTATGTGAGATGAACCCGAGCTGCTCCCTTTCTCCAGCACTCCTCAATGTACTTAGCCCCAAAGTGTACTGCTCCATGAGACCTACCCCATTGCAATTCCAGGCAAGTCAGTGATGACCCCACCTTGGTCTAAGTACCCAGTGTCCCTCATGCAAGCTCACTGCTGCAATCCAGCTCCAAGGATTTTGCAGGCAAGGTCATATAGCTCAGCCGAGCCAATCAGGTACCCACTGATTTTTAGTACTTGCTAACTCTCTCCATGGCTCCTTGCAAAGCCCACCTGGCCGTGAGGAACTGGATGTCAGGAGCTATGTCCAGAAGGCCCTCCATTTACTGGAACCAGCTCCCCTGGGCACACTGCTCTGTCTCATACGCTTTCACATCTCTGCAGCTCGATGGGTGCATGTAGGTGCCTCGGTAATGCCATCCCAGGGAGGGAAATCCAGTACTGAGGGCTTGCATCTGCCCTCAGACTGCCTTGCACAATACACCGTGATGCCTATCAGAGTTGGCTCCACGTATCAGAGGGATCTGGTGCTCATCCACACTGCGTACGCCTCATGTTTTAAACAACGAAACCGCTTAAGGCCCTTTTCTTGCCAGGATGGCAGTGTAGCAGGAATACGGCTGGCAGAAACAAAAGCACAAGGAGGCACCCCTGCAATTCCCATGCTCCTGCAGAATCCCAGCTACAAACTTTGCTGTAAACACACAGCACATCCAGGGGTGGCCTCAAATGCTACACAGTAATGTAGGCTAAAGGAGGACATCATGTAGCCATCTACCTTCCAGCATCTGAGCTTAGAAAGATGGTAGAACTGCACAGAAAGGGAGATATTAAAAAAAAAAGTTAGAAAAATGGGTGCAACTCCACTAAAGGAACAGCAGGTCTTGATGGTAAAGGAAGATGGTGTTATTGCTTGTGCTGGGAAGGGCAGAAGCCAAGCAAAGGCTGGGTGGAAGCCCAGACAGCAGCAGGGGAGCTGAATTTAGAGGACAGTTGGGGTGGTGCTGGGAAGGCTGAAGAGGGGAGAGCTGCAGAAACCATGTTGGGAGACATCTGGTCCTTGGTTTCTGAAACACAGGCTATTTCCTGGCTGAATGCTTCCTTTTGGCAACGAACCCTGATTTCCCGAGGACTTTACAGGAGGTTAACAGGGCTAAGGGGAAAGAGTTCAGGGAAAGGCCAGGCATGGATGGAAAAGTCCCCCTTTACCACCACTAAGACGGGCAGCCAAATAACCTGCTGTTTGTTGTTTGATTAACGTATCTGCCTACAAAAAACCCCATTTTATGGCATGGGTGACACCCAACCAAGCATGGGGATGTAACTAGATCTCATGGCTGCCCTGCCAGGACCGGGCTCCTCCTTGCACTGGGCTTTTGGGAGGTTTTCCCCTTTTAACATTGGCTGTGTGTGGCAGGATGACATTTCACCACATTTTCTCACTCAAAAGATGAGTTTAAATCTCACAGGAGACACACCAACCCACTGGCTGCAAATTTTGCCACTGAAGCCAAGGGGGATTTTGCCATGGGACATCAGAGAGGACCCAAGATGGGGCGCAGGAAAGTTTCCAGCTGGATATAGTCTCCATACGGAGAAAAGGCAGGATCCACTCCTCCCTCCTGCAAGTAAGATACAACTTCTCTGAATGCCTTCTCTCCAATTGGGTGCTCTTCCATGTGACTCGGGGCTTGCCAGGGCTGGGCACTCCTGGATTAATGTGCCAAGATTCAATCAACCAGAGCACTGCTCTCAAGTCAAACTGGAACTGGAAGAAAGTGTCTAGGCATTGAACGCGGTGCCTTTGTTCTCACTTGCAGGAGCAGCGAACAAAACATCACTGCTTTCGGTTTGCTGTGCCCCCAGAGTCCTTTCACTACTGCTTTATAAGGGAGTGAAAATGTTGGTAACTCTTCTTTTCAAGCAAGGCTTGCAAAGCTCCAGAGAGTTTCAGGAGCGAGAAAGGAGGAAGGAAGAAAGATAGGAAAAATTTCTAGACCTGCTGTCTTGAAATTAATGACAATGATCTTACATATGCAGGTGTGCAAAAAAAAAAAAAAAGGACCCACAAACATTATCACTGGCCCTTTCCCCTCATCAAATACTAAGCCTGTCGGTCTGTTTTGTTCGTCAAAGACACTGGCCACCCATCCAACTGAAATAACCAATTAAAAAAAAAAAATGAGAGCGATACTTGGAATAATTAATACAGCCGAGTGCTCATTTAGCAATTAGGAGCTGCCACAAAATTCTGCAGCAGACAGAATCAACCCTAATTGTGTAATTTCCCCATCTGACGCCTCCGAGTACACAGCCAGATTTAATTGGAGATTATAGGGGCTCTTTGAAGGTGCTGGGGCTACGCAGTGGGGGCTCCAAACAAACAGATACAGAGGGGTGGGGAGCACTGGGGCAGAAGAGCCGCGTGTGAAAAGGGAGTTTTGTTTTTGTTTCAGGGCCAGGAAAAACAGCTGTAGAGAACAGAGGTACTGGAAAGATTCTTTTTGCAAAGGTGGTTTGTGACAAGGCTGCAAAACATCAAGCCGACGGTTTGAAGTTGATGAAGTTATTTTTTCTTCTTTTCTGCTGCCTACTGCTAAGGGATGCCCTGTTTCTGTACTGCCCTTCAGAGAGGATGCTTAAAGGAGGGTGAGTAGAGCAGGGCACTCCTGTGTCCATGCTCTCCAAATTTTTGCCCCAAATATTGATTTATTTTAGGACAGATTTCCTCTCATTCTCTTGCTTTGGTATTTCCAGCTCCCTGACATTCAACAATTTTGGGTCAAACCCCCAAAATTAACAAGATTGGCTTCAAACTCATGATGCTATTGAATCAGCTCTCCAAGTTCTTTTCTATTAATATGAAGATAAGAAACTCTCTTGAACAACAAAAGTCAGAAAATTAACTTATCATCGCAAGAGGCCAGGAGACAAGGTTTTTATTCAGTGATACCGAATATGGCAACACTCAGTAGATAGATTACGTCCCTTAAATATTAATAACCATTGGTTATATTTTTCTTTTGCACGAATGCATGTTTATTGCCTTCACTTCTCTAACTACTGACCACAGCTACATCTGATGGCCAAGAAGGGGCTCATACATGGCATCAGCAGGGTATCTTTTGCCACAAGAGATGGAGGACATAGGTTTTCGGGCTGTCCATAGGACATGGTACTGGCTACACCCACGTGTCCACCTGCTCGGGATGGTCCTGCAGCCCCTGTCCCTGGTGGGATGTCCCAGTTGTGGTGATGCCAGGGTTAATAATATGGCTCCCCAGACTCAAGGGAAGATCTGTGATGGTTAAGTGGAGGGTCTGACATCAAACAAAGCAACATAAAGCATATCCATGTTATGACACACCATGACGTTTCACCACGCTAACATGTTAAGCTAATCAACCATTTTTCAAACAGAACAGAATCCAACTTTTTACAATGAGACCTTTAAGCAACGTCAGTCATTACCTTCGGGTTTTAAAAAAAGAGACAGCCTTGAAATCAAGAAGACTCAGAATACAGGCTATAAATACATGCGGCAAAACATGTGTTTTCCTTTTCAGTGAAGAAAAGCGTGTCTTTCTGTACCACAAACCAGCTCATGTTTTGTGATACCTGTTGCCAAGAAATGGAGTATACTACAAACCACATTTTAAAAAGTACAGAATGGTTAATTCTGCTTATCAGAAACTGCTCTGCAGCAGGAACAAATCCTGACCAAACCTGACCCTCGCCGTATTCCTCTACCAGGCTTCAGAAGGCATTAGGAGCCCACAGCACCTCTGCAAAGGTGCCTGTCACCTCGCAGGACTGGGCCCTTAATTAGAAGCTATCAGAAAACTGCTAACTGCTGCCAATGTGTCGCCTGGCAGCGTAACTCACCACTGCTGTCCACACACTGCATAACACAGTGGTATGAATTTATTACAGCGGGAGACCTGTTTTAGAGAGTCCTGCATGTCCAATGCTACAGGCAGGAGAAATTTTCCAGTCATCTTGAACTTCTGCCAATGTACATAGCTGATTGGGAGTTCAAATGTAAGACATTTATTTATTAAGAACACATACGCACAGGCAGCTCGCTTTGCAGAAATATAAAGAGCATAATAAAACACAACACTAATGCCTCTGAAGCATGTAATGATCCTGATTAATGCTATTGCACTTAAGGAAACAAGCTCTGCGATTGAAAGAGACTCGGTGTAAAAGCACCGAGAAGGTCTGTTCTGGGGCTCCCTTTACCACCTAAGCAAAAGAAAAAGCCAGTAAAGCCAAAGGAGTTGCTCCCCTTTTCAGCATCAGAAGATTTGGCCCTTAGCTACCGTAAATTTTATGCTCTGCCTCCAGCCAAGATGCTGGTAAGGACCAGAATCAAAACAGCTAAAAACAAAGCAGGCCAAGGTTTGCAATGGTGTAAAGCTGGTGTAATGTCAGTGTATTAAAAAGAAAAAAAAGTATGAAAAGTGAGTTTGTCTGGATTTACATACATGAGAATTTATAACTGCAGCTCATCAAGTCAGATTTGCGGAATCAAGTCTCTGAAAATTTACACTACTGACGCTGTAGAATATTCTAGCAATAATACCACTCTGGCACATCTTTCTAAATTTTTAGATAGCTATCATCATGGTGCCATCCTAAGGTCACCGATTTCAACACGCAGAAAGAGCTGATGTCCAACCAGGCAAATATCCTGATGAGCTGCTCTGCTTGGGAGCCACATCTCTTTGAAAGAAAAGGTCTCTGTATTCCAGAAAAACAAATTACCTGTATCTTCTGACTCATCGTCGTCATCTTCATCATCACCCGACGAAGGCGAATCTAGGGGAAGGAGAAAGAAGTGAAGCAGAAAGAGGATGGCACACAGGGACACCACATTAGACGAGGCTGTTGATGCCACGGCGGGCTCCAGCGAGGGAGGACATCTGAGCAATAGGTTACCCTTCCCTGCAGCTCCACCAGCCCACCCTTCCCACGCTGCTGGGCCAGGGACAACTGGCCAGAAGCTTTCTGAACTGGGAGAGAGGTGTCCTGAGTTTGCCAGCGCTCTGCCACCAGAGATCGAGGTCCAATGCCAAATACTTCTCCTTGTGTGACGTGCTCTTCTCCTCATAAATACAAAAGCATTTCCAAAAGGGGAAGTTTAGTTTTGCAGAACAAATTCTCCCCCGCTTCTCTTTCCCTCTAGCATTCACTCTGAGCACTTTTTATTCCACCAAGTCTCAAAACAACAGGTCAGCATTTCTAATTCACTTTCCCTGAGTTTTTCTTTTAACTCAATACACCCCTGTCACGTCTCCCCTTGTTAACTCCTTGCTCAACCACTCAGACCAAAGCTTTTAAAACTCCCCCTTGCAATCAAACCTCTCTCTTGATCGACATTTTGATGGCTACGCCATGAATCAGTTCCCTTTGGTTATATTCCACCTTCAGAGGCACCTCAAGGCTGTAACTGAATACAGGTTAACAGGTGGGAATTTTCCATCTGTATCTCTCCAAAACATCCTGAACTGCTTCTCTTCATGTGGTCTAACATCTCACCTCCTTCAAGCCATCCACAATTAAGTCTCTATCCCTCTTGCCCCCATAAAATGACTACTGTAAATTTAAATCTCATTATAAAATAGCAGCTCAGTGTTTGATTTAGTTTACACACTTTAGTACAGATCAGTGTCTGGAAGATTTAGCATCACTGACTTTGTATAATCTCTATGATTTTATTTTTTTTTTAAATAAAGATAAAATGCTAATAACCCAGAAGCATTTATATTCTGAGAGAATGATAGAAGAACTTGGTCTTAAACACTAGAAAATGAGAAACTTCATGAGTGTTGAACATGTAGTTAGAAATGTAAAGCACTACTTTACACCAAGCCAGGCAGAATCTCTTTCAAGATGCACTCAAGTTTTCTGCCATTGAAGGAAAGGAGGAAAGGAGGAAAGGAGGAAAGGAGGAAAGGAGGAAAGGAGGAAAGGAGGAAAGGAGGAAAGGAGGAAAGGTAGGGGAAAGGTAACAACAAATACTACTTCTCTGCAGAATGTGGAAGGATTTTCTAGACACAGTCACTATCTACAGAAGCAAGACATACAGGAATCATCTCCCTGCTTTAGACTGCAGTGGCACATCATGCTTTTCACCTTCTTTGGCAAAAGTCTCAAGGAAGACTTCAAGCATGTATCTAACTTCAAATCCACAGCTGAGGTCCTGCTGGCAGCAGAACTAGGGAAATGCCACGGGGCTTGCTGAAAGTGCGGTGGATGTTTAGATTGTTTTGGCTGAACCAGCAGGTTTACTCAAGTCCTGGCAAAGGCAGAAACCAAGCCAAATCCCCACCAGCATCGACAAAGAAACCAGCACATTCTCAGCCCTGCACTCTCAGATTTGGTTATTCATATATTAACATGTGATTATCATTTATTTCAGGTTTCCAACAAATCAGTTGTGACCAGAGGAGCAGAATCCATTTTTAAAACCAATTCAAAAACATTTTCACAAGCTTGAGGGAAGAGTCTTTGCCCTTGCTTGTGCTTCAGATGAGAGATGCAGCTTACGTTTTAAAACCAAATATCCCATGTTCAGAGCTACTGTCCTATTCAGGTTGATAAAAAAACCCACATTTTTCAAAAGGTAACTAAAACTTTGTAAGTTATTTGTTAATCATTTGCTAAAATAGTAATCCCTTTCAGAAGTTGATGAGCATTGGCCCCAGCAAGAACTGCTAGATGGTAGATGCTATTCTCAAAAGGGGCTTAACTTTTATAGTCACCTGTTTTGAAGAGCTTAGTCACGGGTATTTTGAAAGCTCTTTTTGCTGGTACCAGCCTGCAGACCATGCTCATCACAGAGGTGTGTGCAGTTCAGCCACTAAATCCAAAGGCTGTTCTGTGCGTGAAATGGTTACAGAAATAGCGCTTCTGCCAGCAGGGTTGGAGATCAGTTTCGGCAGGCAGCCTCTATTTGTGATCCTCTTCAAGTGCTCAGGTTTTAAGAGGACAGTACATTTCTTTTTGTAAACTAGCAAAACACTCAATGCCATGTCTGTCAAGGGAGGCATTTTAAAGAGATCAACTTGGCTTTCAACCCTGAAATGCCACCTCCAGCATCTTCTTGCTCTGCCCTCAGCATCAAGCATCTCACTGTGCACCCTGAGAGCTACTACAGAAAAAGCCAATTTATTGCAGACTCAAAACCCATGGCCCCAGGCAGGAACATTCTGATATGCTCCTAGAATCTGGAGGTATCTCTCAAAATGGGACCTGGGTGTATAGCAGCTATTCTGGATATACCTAGCCTAGTCTGCTCACTTAATACAGAGCAGAGCAATTACAGTCTGCTTGTAGAGGTTTAAGCCAGTTTAAGGCAGAGAACTCCAGCCCCGAACATTAGATATTCACATAAACACCCAACCAGTTACCCAAACAAATCGCTGGCATTACCTTTAAGAAAGGGGAACACAAACCAGAAATCTCTGATAACAATCTTATCTCTGCAGTGCCACGCCGAGTGATCGATACTAATTAGGAAGAGATATCTGAGCGTACGAGAGGCGCCACTATTGCCACATAAAGCAGTGCTTCAAAGTTTAAAACAAGTGCTGCTGACAGCTAAAACGGAGACCCCCACATTACCAGCACTTTGGTGGTAATGACAGTGGGCTAATAGAATCAAAGACTCATAATGCTGTCAGAAAGCAGGTTCAGGTTACTCGCTTGTTCTTAAGCTGTTATTAGCTATTATTAGTGAAGAGGAAAAACACAGGGGCTTAAACTTTTTAAAAGCAAAGGATTATCAGGCCTTCCACTATTAAAAACAATTTCTCACTTTACAAACTTTGGGGGCTGGCAGCTGTTTCATTTGAGCATGTAACCAGCTGCCCTCTTCTGCCTCCCTGCTGCCCCTTGAACTCAAAAGCATTTTATGTCACTTAAAAAAAAAAAAAAAAAAGAGAGAGAGTAACGTTTCTAACAACCTGCAGTTCCTTGGATAGTTCCAATAATCGTACCTAGTTAAAGAAAGCCTTTCAAGGGCCAAATACTTCTTTAACCATTTAATTGATATGACCTTGAAGCATTCACAGCAATCTCCAGTAACATTCAATGAAAAGCAGATGTTGGTGAAGGCTTGCTGAAATGAGCTTTTATTCTCATGATGGTTTGATTCTCTCACTTACACAAAATCCTATTTCTGGCACGAGAAAGCCCTTCATGGAGTGGATGTGATTTACAATCACAAACATCTCTGTGTTTGGTTTTCAGGCAGAGCCCCTTATTTTTTGAGAGAACTCAACTTTTGGAGGCAAGGACCTACAGTTCACGGATGCTTGAAAAAGCTCCAACAGCACAAGGGCAAAGGAAAGTTTTCAAAACCTTAGATCCACAAGGGGTTACTTCTTCTGAAAATTCAGGCTTTTAATCTGTGTGATCAGGAGGCTTTCCATCTGCTCACAGTGATGAGTATTCACCTACCAATGCAGTGGTCTGAACTCATGTAGCGGTTAGCTATCTGGAAACAACAGATTTTTCTGGTGCTCTCTGTTTAGTGATCCAAGCTTGGACAGCATGTAGCTCTTGTGTCCTACTGTCCTAATCATGGAAAATACGGCCAAGCAAATGACAGCATGTGCTTTGCTGACACAGCACTTGTTTGCAATATGTGAATCCCAAAATGTACCTTTGATTAAGAACATATTTGAGATATACACAGTTTACAGATAAGCTACTTCTGAAACTAACTAGTTATTTCTGGTAACTAGGATGGAGGGAAGAGACTTAATCAGCTAAAACAGGGAAACGGTTTTCAGGAATCTTCGCTTTTCCACGCAATTTTGCCACTGATTTGTCACATAAAGTGGAAAAAGTCACTTAACCTCCCTGAGCCACAGTTCACTCACTCACAAAAGACTTCAAAGGCACATGTAGCATCGCATCTATCTAAGTGTTAAGAGGGATTTGGGGTTTAATCTGACTAGCCCCATTTCTAAGTCTCTCTCAGTATTAGCATCAAGCTCTACCATTTGGTATGGACATGGAAGCATTCTTCAATTGGCTTGTTTTATCAGCCTAATCATTGCCAGGAGTAACCAGGGAGGCAGAGACCTACCAAGTACAGACAAACACTGCAAAGCACCAGCTGTGCTGAACATGTGAAGGTGCAAAAATGAAAAAAAAACTATTACAAATAATTGATACAGCTGCATTTCTGCACATACCTGTAACTCTGACTGTAAAGTTTCCCAGGACCTCGTTGGAATGCCTTGGCTTGCAACTGTACAGCCCCGAGTCATCATATGACACATTGATTATCTTCAACAGTTTTTGTCCAATATGAGTTCTGTTGGTAGGTGCAATCCCGATACCATCTTTAAACCAGAAAACAGACACAGAAGAGCCTTGGGTGTTACAGGAAAGTTCAATGGTATCTCCACTTCCGAACACCAACTCTTCCAGAAAGGTGGTCTCGCTCCTCAAGTATTCTGCAAAGGGAGGAAGAAAGGGAGGTGAGTAAATAACAGTATGTACTGGAGAAAGAAAGAGCACATGAAAAATGAATGTTTCTATATTTGCTCTACTGATGCTTCCATGTGTCCAGAGCTCCTCCTTGCCAGAGATAAGCCTTGCCTGCCCCAGGCAGGTAGTAGTGCAGAAAGACAGCTCTGTACACTACTACAAGGATGGCTTTAACCCTGTAACAACCAAAACATGGCCACCCCACCAGGTGCATCACAGCAAACAGCACAGACCTCTATGTAGGGTCACTGCAACACCCGGTGTTGTGGGGGGCGGGGGGGTGATCTGGCAGAAATAAGTGTGTGTGAGAAGTTAACAGTTCAGCGTGTGGATCTTGATTTCTTTATTCCAGTGAGTCTGTCCACAACACCTGTGAGACCTAGCAAGGAGCAGAAATGGGGTTAAATCCAACTTCTTAAGTGACTCTGGGCTGCCCAGAGGCAACCTCTCTGGGCTGAAGGAAACAAGGGGGAAGGCTGGGCAGAAGATAGAGGCTGGAATAGCTAAAATAAATGAACCAACCACTAAGCTCCCTGATGGAGTTACTCGTGCAATAAAGAAGCGTACAACCAAAGACTGAGCATGAAAGCTGAAATCCCTATTTCTTTAGTCTATCTAGCAGCTGCGGCAGTTTGTTCCACAAGTGATGACAGTGAACCCTACCACAGGCTGGAAAGTTTTGTTTTGCCATAGGATAATGACATAAGGAAAGGTTCAAGCTCAGAAGTTTCCCCACTGAGGAATATGGGGCATGCTGAAAGTGTGGTTCTTGAGTCTGATGGTCCTCAGGCTCACTTTAGTGACATATAAACTCACTCTTGACATTGAATGGTTTATTCGTCCTTTACACCAGTTTAATAAAGAAGAGTTAGTCCTGTACAGCTGTTCTCAATCCAGCTACATCAACAAGACCACCATTCCCTCCCTCTTGTCCATGCTAACCAACATTTTCAGTTGGCACTGCCCTCTATCTTCGGGCTTTACACAGGCTCTGGGACTGTATGCTCCACCAGGCACAAGAGTCTTCTTGGTTCTGTACAATATGTATCATGGGGGACCCTATTCCATGACAAACTTTGGTGCTATGATTACATAATTAGCAAGCAAAAAGTAATTTAAAATAGATTACTCTGAAGCTAATCCTGTGATCCAAACCCAGGTGGCCTGAGTTGATCTCCAGTAGTAATCAGATATTTTGCAGCATAAGCATATTCATAGATTATAATTTGACTGTGAAACCAAAGCAATTACAGCAGCTCTGAATACCTGAGGATGTGGCATTGGCTTCAAGCTGCTCTTCTGCCATTATGTGAAAGTTGGAGCGGGTTATAAGAGAAAAATGTACTGCTTTTCCCTTCTTGTCATCTCATTTTTAATCTTCTGGAAATGTAAACATTAAAAAAATAAAGATATTTCAGTCAAGAGCCCTGGCAAGGTAGAAATAAAGAATCCTGGGGGCCTGAAAATATGGTATTTCATGGAAGGCATTGTCACAGGAGGCAATGCCCGCAGTCATTGGGGCTACAAAGAACCTTTCCTCCAATAACCTGGCAGCAATTCCAACTGAAGTATTTTAGGTCTTGGCCAGAATTTTGTGGTATTCACACAGTTAAAGGTTCAGAATGTTGGTTGTTTGTTTTTTTTTTTTTCTTTTAATGAAAAGATTTTGCTTGAAAGCATATACTTTCAGTAAAAAGAAAAAGAAGATGGAGCTCCAGCATCTCTGTCTTACCAGACCAGCACTTGTTGTGACATTGAGTATTTGCCCATGGTCTCTTCTCAAAAGGAAGAAAATATATTTGAGAAATATTCCAGTTTAACTGTTCCTTTCAGGTTTTTTTTCTTCCTTCTTCTAGACTATAGGATTTTTTCAATGGCACCAACTTTGGCTTCCAATTAACAAGCCTGTGTACAGCTTTTCACTTCCAGGACTGGGTACTGATCTTTGTTTGTTGACTCTGATGGAAGCTCTTGCTAATTTAATCAACTGGAAAACAAACCCTATGCAGCTTCACAGTCCCTCCATACAAAATACACCGTTTCACCCAAGCTGTTTGCCAAATGATCAAGACTTGTATATTTTGGCTTTTGTATCATAAACCTACCAAACAGGAACAAGCCCAGACCAAGCACAAGCCAAACTGTACTGTTCAGCTGTTTTAAAGGAAATCACTCCTTTTTGAAAGACATAATGAACCTGGGTCAACAACAAAGCGACAAAATGTTTTTAGAAAACATAATTAAGGAATGCTGAAATTAAGAGAAAATTCACTTCAGACTCAGAGAAGAATGATTGGGGTCTGAAGCTTCTTCTGTTGAACGAAGCATCATCTCTTGTTTCTGACAACTTTATTTTGGCATCTCTGCCCTCCATCTCCCCAGCTTGTCTCCAGCCAATATCGTGATGCCTGTTAAATGCAATGTTCAGTCCTAATGACTTTATCCCTACTTACTGGCTGTGGTATCTGGAAAGATGGAGCGGTAACTTAAAAGGAGAACGTTACTAATTTTCAATCTTACTTCTTTAAACAGTTTTTCAAATTTCAGTTTATACACTTACATCTTAAAAAATAAACAGGACCCAAACTGGAGACCTCCACAAAGTACCTGAATTTAAATAAGAACTTAAGTGCTTAAGCACTTTGCCCAACTGTGATCCTGGAGAATGAAATGTTACTCTTCTTATTCCTCATACAGCTTTCAAATACGATGATAAATTCAAAAGTGGAGAGAGTCTCCTTTCCAAGCTGAGAAGAACTGGAGATTGAAGTGGGGAACCAGAGCTCATGTCTCCCGCTGGCTGCCCAGAGCTCAGCACCTCCTTCCTCCCCTCCAGCTGCAAATGCCTAGTGTTTCCAATACCCTCTCAACAGGAGACACCAAGACATGAAAGAAACATGAAGTTGCCTCCTCTGAGGCCAAGCATTCAGCCATCAGATTGACTTGCAGAAGTCTACATTTCCAACCACGTGGCATGAACAAAGTGGCAGGGGCTGCATGTGCAGCCTGTGTTTGGGAGGGGTTTAACACAGATGGGCTGAGCCCTCCTGGGGACCTGGGTGAGGGCTTGGTCACTTCTCCACCCTGCATCTCCCATTACTAAATCAGAAGGAAACCAGCAGAGGGGAGCAGGCGCTGTGCTCTCCTGACACGGTTACTTCTTCCATCTGGTCACATGCTTTTGATTGATGCAGTCAGAAAACTTCCCACGGCAAAGCAACACTGGGTGAGGCAGGTTTTCAGTCTCCTGGATGTCAGTCCTGGGTCCCAAGAAAACTGTCCTTGCTGCTGGCAAACAGCTATCCCCACGCATTCTGTAAAACTTCTCCAGAGTATTTCTATTGCAAGCCAGGTTGCAAAGGTCTCCTCTGCTCCCAGAGGAAACTCCCATTTGGGATCTAACTGGTATTAACAGCATCTTTTCAAAATCCACAGTAGACACAGGTATAATTACCAGGCAGTTAACTTGTGTATGAGTTACAAGAGCCTTCTCCATGACTTGCCAGCAGAGCAGGGATTAATACGTTTGCGGCTTTAATGGGTTTTTAGAGAGGAGGCGGCAATCTAGGTTGGGGACTCCCAAGATAGGACTAAAATTCAACCACTTATTAGTTTAGCCAAAGCAGTAATGAGTCGAGAATTACCCAGAGATGCTTCTGATGGAGATCAGCACTTGCAGCATCATCACTGTTGCTTATAGCAAACACACTACAAAGAAAGAGGCAAGTTTTTGGCTGTTCAGAGGAGCAAAAAGGCAGTAACTATCCAAGGAGCACCTTCCACAACAAGAAGCAGCTGTCCCAGTAATGCTAAAATGCTTTTGTATGTATTCACTTATAAGGATAAGATACTTCTAGTCTGTAGCTGCTTGGCTCATCCCGGCAATAATTCATTTTTCTGTGCGGTTCACAGCCCCAAATGCTTAACGCTGTCAGTATTTCCATCAGATGTCTGCTCCTCTTTGACATCAATACTTGTTTCTGGCCAAGCCTGGAAATGTTTAATTTCACTTTTAAGCAGTCAGCTCTCAAGAACTGCAGGAGGATATGCAGTTATTTATTTTTCAGGCATGAAAGGACGATGAGATGGAGGGTGGTGGCGTATTCCTGGGCTGCTTATGGCCCCCCCAAAAATTCAAGCCAACCTGGAGCCTGCCTGGTGCCCTCCTTGGTGTCAGGGACTATTGCCAGTGGCAGAAAGCATGGGAGCTCCTCCTGGGTGGTGAAGGCCCACGGTGTCCGTGGGAGGCTTGGTGGAGTGGGGGAGCCCTCGGGTCCCATGCCACCTCATAGGGTTCTGGGCCCTGACTCCAGAACATTCCATCCACTTATTACTCGTCACCTGTGTTCTTCCTCCTGGAATAGCTTCCTGTGATTCTGCTTTATGAAACAAAGTGTTTGGGAGCCTCCTGAGGGAATGCTCAGGTGGGGTAAACATCTCCAACATCATAATCATCATTTTCTTTCAGCAAGTATCCCACAGCTGGAGCATCCACCACATAACCAAAACCCCATCAAACTCCCACCACAGAGGGCTTGAGGCAGGAGACTTCAGTACCACCAACAAGATACTCCTCATGCTGCCCTGAACCCTGGCAATCCCAGAGAGGTTCTTTAGGAATGCTTCACAGCCCAGTGGTGGAACAGACTAAGAAGCTCACTTCTAAGTGGATCATATTTTCCCCTCTTCAAGCTAGACAAGCTGTATTTGGCATGCTAACAAGCAGAAAGATAGCAGCACTCATTTATCTTTGGGTTAATTTGAAAACATTTCTTGTTCTATGTATTTTATTGCACCAAATCCACTGTGGCAGGAGATATTACAGGATGACGGAGCAAAAACCATGCCAGAGCTTTTCCCTGTTGAGTTTGGTATCCTGTTCCCCAGGGGATCATGGTCACACAAGACCATGATGGCAAAGAGCACGTAGACTATCTCCAGGCTCAGAACAGCGCCATGTCCTCTATGCATGCTTAGCCCTGGTTTACTCCACATAAGTGTCCCACCTGTGTTAATAGGGGCCCATAGTATTATTCATCCCCTACAACAGTGTTTTTCCTAATACCTGTGTGGCTGCTCATGGGATGGAGCTGCTTCCCCACCTCACCTTGGGACTTCTGCACCAAGAACAGAAAGCCTTGTTGCCCAGAAGGGAAATAAAACACTTCTTGCTGAATGCTGTTCACTTGGGACCTGCCTTAATATAAAAAGCAGCCAGGAGGGGTGACAAGTGGCCCCAGTGCCACCTCCAGTGAGCACCCTGCCCTGTCCCTGATCCCTTCATCACTCCAGAGGCCTCCAGACCCTAGAGGGATATTGGAAATCACCAAAGCAGCCCCAGAACCTCACTGAGCTGCAGCCCCTGTAAGGAGAGGTGGGCACGGTAAGATTAAATCATGGGATCGCCTGTTTACCCAAGTACTTGCCTTCTTGGGGCAGCTAAGATCGAGGGAGCAGCCCCCACAGCAAAGGAAGCTCACCTACAGTCACCACGTACCCTCATGGCACTGCAAGGAGTTGAGGGAGTATTTCTTATATAAGTATTTTTGGTCATGCTTTATGCAAGGTAAAGCTTCCTCTCTGTTCTGCAGCAGCCATGATGGTGCCAGTGAAGGAGGACCCCGGCTTGGCTATGGCCCTGCCACCCCAAAAGGCATATCACTAGCCTGGCACCGCAAAATATAATATATAAAATACATACATAATATTCTACATAGTATTATTTACTATGATATTTTATATATATATATATATAAAATAAAAAGCATTATAAAAATTTACATATCCCCCATCTTTGCTCTTCCCCAACTCTCCTCCCCTCTCCAAGGTTGACCCCTACCAGAGCACGTTTCCCAGTGCCAGGCTGGAGCCATCCCGGGAAGAAGGGGCTGGTTCTGGCAATCACAGCAGCATGGGATGCTTTGCCAAAGCAACATCATTTCCTGAAGTAGTGTTCAGATGAGTTATCTCCCCTGCTCAGTGGGGTTCATACCTCAGGAAAAATAAAAAAATCCGGTTGCTTCTGTAGAAGCCTAAACCATGATCAAGAAACATGATTTTAGGAAACCACGTGTGAAAAGGGTCTGCCTCCACCATGTGAAGGTGCTACTTTATCTTTCACCTATCATGGGTGTTTGCTTGGGGTGGGGGTTAGTTCTCCTGGAAAAACTTAAAATAGCTTTCCTAAAAGCCATGTGCTGCACTGTATTACCACTCAGTAGGGTTTTTTTTTTTTAGACCTGTGTTAGGAGGCGAGCAAACTTTTTTTCCTAGAGAATTAGCAGAACAATAGCCAGGTTTAGTTCTGTCATACACAGCTTTCTTCATAAACAAGAGATGATGGAAAGAAAAAAAAAAAAACTCTAGTGTTTAGCTTGGCTATCCCCACAGTGACTTTGGAAGAGCTTCTAGAATGGAAAAGCAGATGTTGCAAATCTGCCTTATCTACAGACCAACTGTTGACTCTGTTGTGCAAATCCTAATTTACATCTGCATGAAAGGTTTCAGAGATTAAATGGCATTCAAGGAGGAATATTAGCTTTTCTCCCTCCCTCCAGCCCTCCTTTGAATGGATTTACTACTGGCAATTAGCTTTCTGTTCCACCAGCCAAGTAGAAAACAGGATTCATCAGGATTCTACAGTATCCTCCTTTTAATGGACTGTTTTCTCAGATCACCCAATTCAGATGCTGAGAGTTAGAAGAAGGAATAAATCATCACAAAGCTAAAACAGTTACAAAACCGCTTTGGCCAGGAGGATTTCCCTGTGGCACTTGGAAAGCCCTGCAAAGGAAAAAAAACCCAGAGAACAAATCAAAGGGATCTCCTGGCTACACCTAACAGAAATCAGAATATAAGCCCCAAGAGACACAAAGCTTAGGTTGCTGCTGACAGCTCAGAGCCTGTCCCAAGGACAACCTTCAGCCGAGGCTTTGCTGGCTTAAAGGAACAGGCAGCAATGGGGAGACTTCCCTAAAATTTGGGCAAACTATACAAACACTATCTGTGGTTCCCTACAAAAAACACAAAAGATGGAAGCAACCACCATCCATATCTATCCATCTCACAGTTCTGCACTCCATTTCTTTTTAAGAAATAAAAGAACTGATATGAAATGTTCTCCATCAACAGTCCCTAAAGTTGGGGAGCAGTGGAGTGGAAACCTGGCAGTGTGGAGATGCTGAAGTCCCCAGGCTGTGCTGCTCTAAGCATCCTATGAGAGCTCCCGGCTTGTGCTGAAGCACCTCAAAGAGGCCCATGCTGATGGTTCCTGCTCTCCCAGGTGCTGAAGCCTTTGTGCTTTACTCAAAAGGAGGGCAGCAATGAGCTGTTTCAGATCTCAGCAGCCCATGCTTGCAGCAGGGATGACACCACATGGCACATGGGTGAGCACATCCTTGCAGCTGGTTTGCCCACATGTCACACAGCCCACTCCACCCAACCCTAGTGGCCAAACATGGCCAACCCAGACCGCTCCCTACTCAAGGCACAGTGACAGGACACCCACTGGGCTGATTCTAGGTGGAGCACAAGAGACTGTACTGATAGGTCATTGTCCTTTTGGTGTCTGCCTCTTGTTGCCTCTGAACGGTGGCCAGCTTGGCCTCAGCTTTTGCCCAGCACAGCACGGGCATCCCAGCTTAACCTCAACACACAGATCCCACCACAAAATGGCTAATATTTTACATTCCTGCTCCTCATGTCTGAGGGAGTCCAACAAAACCCCTCGTAACTGCAGCACGCAAGTAACTGCCACAACCCTTTTCCAAAGCCCGTGGAAGTGGCTATGGAAACTGAGACACAGACTGAGTCTTCCCAGTATCCCAATAGACTGGGCAAAGCTTGACCCCAGCCTCAACTGGAGCAGAATTGCGTTGTGCTAAACTGTGGAGGCTCCGAGCAAACATTTGCTCTTCAGCATCAGTGTACCAGCTATCCCTCCTGCTTTGCTGGATCAGGTTACCAGGAGGGGTTTTGTAGGTGACACACACCAAGCAATTAGCAAAGTTTGCAACAAGAACGATGGATTACACAAATGAGTGCTCCACAAAGCATAAAGAAAGGACAGAAACAATCTTTGGGAAAAATTTTAAACTTTCTTATAAATCCTTAAAAGAATAAGCACGCACTGCTGAATAATTATTTTGAGTTCTTTTTTTCTGGGCTCCTCCTCTACACCCTGATTTAGTTCCTAAAATTCTTCAAAAACTCATTACTTTTGGAGTTTTGACCTCCAGTGTGGGTTTTCATCTATTTCATGAATTCTAGCAAAATGTTCACCACCTCTTAAGTGCTCTTGCAGATGGATTTTTAAGCAATATGTAAGCTCACCAGGCCCACAAGTTTAGGCTTACCTCAGAAGATCTTTTTAAGGGATGCAAAGACTCCTGGTCCCTTTACAATTGCCAAGCAGACCTGTCCCTAATAGTTACTTGCAAAGCTTTTCTGGTACTTGTGATGCTTTTCTGAAGTGGGCTTTGAGATCACATGGCATCAGAAAAAAATTGCCATAAAGCCCCAACCTTTCCCCTTCGGTTCACAGCTATGCAGCTCCCAAATCCCAGCTCCTCTGCATTTCCCTTGCACTTTTAATGTGCGCTGCTCTAATCTTCATTTAATGCAGGCAGCTGGCTGCAAATACCCCTGAACAATGACTTTAATCCTAAGTATCCTGAAGCCCCCCTCTTCCTCCCCTCACCAAAACTGAAGAAAAAAAAAAAAAAGAACAGCCTCATGACAGTAAGATGGAGAAATCCAAGCCATCCACTGGGCCAAAGGAGCAGAAAGACACAATGAGCTAAATTTTGCCTGGTTCACTAATTAAAAACGGAAGCTACTCCACTCCGGAGCCAAAGCGGGGAGGTGGGGGAAGTTTTCATGCTATTCAAAAAAATCGGCTTCCAACTGGGACCATATTCACTCCACATTAATTGTCATTCCAACTACGAGTGTCCTAGTTTCAAAATGAAAACTACTCTCCAGTGTAGCTAGTGAAAACTAACACCAGTTTCCAGGCATTAAACAAAATTTATTGATTGCATTTTCCCACCCACTAAAACTTTAATAAGCATTAAACCTCAAACTCCTGGCCCCGTTTCCTCCCTCTACCCTCTCGCTCCATAAAAAGGGTCAGGCTCCTCTATATGGAGATTAGGACTTAATGTTTGGTATTTGTTTATGAGCCTATCAATTGCCTCTATTTCAGGGCAGAGAGAAAGCACATCTAAAAAAAAAACCCCTCTTGTACACAGATTAAGAGAGGGCAAAGGTTTCAGTAGTTTGGGTGTTTTTTTTCCAACCCATTGTGGGTTTTAGATATATGATGGATCATGTTCATGTGGATGAAACGAAGTAAATACTCCCCTTTTAGGAAGGTTCTCCTGAGTTACATAAAATGTTAGTTTTCAAAGATCCCTATTTCTCAGTAATAAGATGCAGAACTTCAAGTCTTCTCTGCTAGCAGTTTTTAGCTGTGCACAAGCAAAAAAAAAAAAAAAAGAAAAAAAAACAATTTGGGGGCCTGCTCTGTCTGCATACTTAGTAAAGAAAACAAAGGTCAAATATTTCAAATGCAAAGGTTGGTGATTAAGCCCAGAAATCCATATCTAGGCACCAAAATGAATAGCTAGATTTTGAAAGTGCTTAAGAGATTTAAATGCAGAGCCTGACCTGGCTCAGTATCTTTCAAATTCAAGCCTGTTATTTCAGTGCCTCAAGCAAGATTTAGGTGCCAGGTACCCAAGTTGGAGAAGTTTAACAGTAATCTCCTTTTGGGAAGTCTGATCCACTTTAATCTAAAGTCCTGAATGACTTCTGTTATTTAGAAAGCACATCTAACTAAAGCTGTAACACTTCGCCCTTCTGCTAAACTCAATTCTCATCCTTCAACATTATTAGAAAGAGTTGAGAGAGATGGCCAAAAGTATATGTCAAAAATTCTTTTATTTCTCCTCTTTAAAGAAGGCTGCTAAAGGGATTAGACAGCTTTGAGTTCACTGCTCTGTTAAATCAACCTTACAATATTTTTTCAGCTTGTTTGACTTGCTGTTTCTGTATACATTTGTGTTTTCACCTTTCTGCATTCAAATCCCACGCTTAGCGTTTGTTCTGCTCTTCTCACAGGAAACTTAGTCCATTCTTTATTTGTATTAAGTCTACAGAGTTATAGAAAACAGACTTGGAAAACAATCCCTAAATTAGCAGGACTTACCGGCTTCCATGCCTATGCGCACACACACAGGGCATTGCATACCATCCGACCCAAACGCAGCGGTTTATCATTTCCAGCAGCAAAGGCAGGGCATCAGGTTCACCAGAACGGACCTTTTAATGGTCCCCTGCAACCGTATCTATTACAGCGGGTTTGGCACTGCACATAATAAATTAAGAGAGAGTTCAAGGAAGTCATGCGTGTCTCAGTTCCCACTCCCTTCAAGCAGTTTTAATGCCCCCCAAATAATAATCTTCTACAAACAGTACTGTGCTAGGCTCCAGTAATGCCAGAAGCAGGTTAGACACCTCTGTATATAGCTATTTTAAAGCTGCTGCAAGGAAATATAGACCCACAGCACAGGGCACTTTCCAGCGTTCTCCAGAAGGATGTGGCTGATCCTACCTGCACGACCCAGGGACCTTCCACCAGCACTTCTGGACACCTGCCCCACCCTCCATAGTCTGATTTTCCCAGCTTTTCCCTTCCTTTGCCCACCAGAAATACTTCTAAACCTCCTTCTCCCTGTGAACAAGCAACCAAGTGTCCAAGTGAGATGGACACTGTTGTGACAGCAGGGATGGTCACTGCAACAAGAAAGCACAGGGAGATAGAAAATAGCCACTTCTCTGGCAGACAGAAAAGGTGGATAATAAAAACTGAGCCAAGCAGTCACCCAAGGCCTGGATTTCTTGGAAAGTCAGGCACCAAAGCTAAGCTCCTGCCACGCTCCCTCGAGTGCGATGGGTGGATGAACCACCACCTTGTACCACTAGTGAAGACAAGTTGGACAACCTTCCCACATATTTATACCTACTTATCCATGTTGATGTATACACCCATAAATGGAGCAAGAGCTGCCCACAGCATTCTGGCCCCTCCACTCCCTTTCCAAGGGCGGGTGGCTAATTCAGGGTCATCTCCTCTTCCTCTCTGCCCCAAGATACTACATGTTGCTCGTTTAACTGTTCTTCTCATCCCCAACACGGCCAGGCGCAAGCACCAGGTGAAGTTTTTCCTGCAAAGACACATGTCTGCACCTCCTTTGCTATGCACCGGGAGGAGGGGCACACAGGGGGAGAAAACTTCCACTTCAAACATTCTGAAAGCACCAGAGGAGGCTTCAGACCCTTTTCGCCAGGACTAACACATTCCACCCACAAGATGACCTTGTTCTGAGTGTGCAGATAGCTCCTCACAGGAAGGACTTACATTGCATGGGGCCACCAAATCCAGGATCAGTTGGGCAGCCCAGTTTCTCAGGCTGAAATTGGAGCTGTGTGTACAAACCTGCCCCTTTCTGCCCCTGCACTGAGGGAGATGGGGCAAAGGAGAACTCCTGCTGTTCCTCCCAGCCACCTCTGTGGTTCCTATCCCTCCATGAAGACTTTTACAATGGAGAAGCCCTCTGCTTTCTCAAATCCCAAGATAGCAGCACACCTACACATAAAAATGAGGCAGAAATCTCATGCCTTCACTAAATACACAGGTTGGAGTGCCAGTACAATTTGATAAACACTTTCTGGGATTTATTTTCCTTTTTTGTCTGGGCACATCTCAAAGCATTTCTGCAGCAGAAGGCTTCAGGTTTGAGTTTCCTTTGCCTCCTTGTCCAAATAATCATAGTATCATTAAGGTTGAAAAAAACCTCTAGGATCAAGTCCAACCTTTATCCCAACATCCTTGACCACTAGACCATGTCCTGAAGTGCTACATATATTCATTTTTTTAACAAGGCAGCCTGTTCCAATCGTTAATCACTCTTTCAGTAAAGAATTCCTTCCTAATATCCAGTCTAAACCTCCCCTAGTGCAACTTGAGGCCATTGCTGCTTCTTCTGTTGTTAGTTACTTGGGAGAAGAGACCAACACCAGCCTCACTACAACTGCCTTTTAGGTAGTTGTAGTTGCAGTACTACTTGAATCACTGGCCAAAATAAAATTGTGACCCTTCAGGGCAAGAGAAGGTGCCACTGTCAAGGTACTGCTCTCTGAGATACCCAGGGCTGAAAGAAAAAGTATCTGTAACACAGTACCTACACTGTATTTATTTAAACTCCACAGTATTTACTGTATTTATATTGTATCCCAGCTAGGATGGGAGCTAGGGGTACAGGAGGGTGGCTTTAGCGAGTATCTTCAATGCTAGCATGAGCAGCCCTTGCTAGCAGCTTATACTCTTGTTCCTAAGCCACAAATTCAGGAGATTGTAAAGCCTGGAACTTATTTTTATGCTTAATTAGAGATCTGAAGTGCCTGACACCAGGTCCTCACTCATTACACTTCTGCCTTTGGGCCAAGCTGGAATAAATGCTTTACACTTGCTCATCACTCACTACGTTCACAAGTGTTTAACTCAGGAGAAGGTGGGTGATGGATTTGCAGCAACTTTGGGCAGGGATGCAGAGAGGACACCATCTGCTGTTTCTTACTTCTCTTTTTTCCCTTCCTTTCTGCAATTCATCAATTCACAAATAGGGAGGCAGAGTTTCCTTGCAGTCTCCTCTTACGATCAGCCCCTGCAAAGCAAAGGCAGAGGACACGACAGGGCGGCTGCAAGGTCTCAGCGCTGCCTGTGGAGTGTGAAGCAGCATTAGGGCCGGTCAGTGGGAGTGCTGGGCTCCCAGCCCTGCGCCTCGTCCCACCCAGGGGCCTCCCAGGGCCCAACCCGCTGAACCAGGCTTTCTGAGTTTTCCTTGGAGAAAAAAAAAATAGTGCTTTCACACAGAAAGCTGTGAAATCATGCATAGCACATCAGCTGTAAAAACGAATGTGTTTTGTTGTGTTGGTTTTTTTTTTCTCTTTTTTTTTGCAACTGCATTCACTTGCACTTCATCTCTTAGCAGTAAATACCAGCTAATTTATGCACCTCCACTTACCAGCCCCCCTCCCCACTTCTGCATGAATCCTCAGCCTATTAACATAACTATTTAAACTGGACATGTTTTCTTAAACATTCTTCTTCTTTCATAAACTGCCAAGTGACAGTTGTTTACTGTCAACAAGCCTGGGTACTCTAAGACGGAGAAATATGCCCTTTCAAAAGGCACACATTGGCTACCAAAGGAAGATTAAAATCTGGCGTTTTTCTCTTCTCCCTCCCCAAAAATGCTTTATTCGTATAGATACAGATGATACAGATTGGGAGAGATGGTGCTATGCCTAATTCCAATCATTCTTTTAATTAAAGACAGGATTTATCTTTGGTTGCACATGCTTGCAACCACGCGTGGTTGTCAGGGCACACTCCTAACTCCCTAATCTTCCCATTGCAACCGGTTTTTCCTCTTAGCTTTTAGCTCCGATACCCCCATCTCCAAAAGTACAACGTGGGGAATCAGTAAGCTCGTCTCGCACAGATCCTGCTACCAGCTAGAAACAAACTGCTTGCCTGGGGGAACCCACATAGAGAAGTTTAAAAAAAATTTTAAACAAAAATGAAATCACTGGTTAGTTCAAGACCTACAGTCTCCAAACAAGCCGCTGAAATATTTTGCTGGGAGGGAATTTCTTGTGCTTGAGCCTTGCACATGAAAGAGGAGATACGATACAAAAAAAAGCCACCACCCAAACCCCCTGAGAAAACTCCTTTATTCCTCTGCTCTGCCTGCCCATGAAGTGCCGGCAAAGGTCCTCCACCAGCTCGTGTCCCCACAGAAGTGACCCCAGAGCTCCAGAGCTCGGTGGCCCCAGCCTGCCCGCAGCCTCGCTTGCGGACCCCCGCGGGGGATTATTAACACTTTCCCCAGCGCATTGTGCAGCTAGCAGATCATGGTGTTGGCGGCTAATGCTGGCCGACACTGATCCGATGGCCATGAGGATGGGGCATGAGGGCATGGCGGCCAGCACTGCGACTCGGCTCCACACGGGATGCCAGAGTCACAGGAGGCCCAGGCAGTGGCCATCGCCATCATCTCCTGCGCTCACGTTTGGGCTGTGATGCTGTCACTGGTTTGCATCCAAGCTGGGGTTATTAAAAACCAAGATGGGAAGCGAACGTCTGCATTAACAGCAGGTTGAAAGGAATGGGAGGTCACAGAGTGCTGGCTCCAGGGATCGCCCCCATGAAGCGGCACCAGGCACCTCCCCACCCCCAAACCAGGGAGCTTTTTTACTCGCTGGAGTTTCCTCTGCTTGTTAAAATGTTTGGGTCATTAGAAAACTTTCCAAACAATCCCTGCTTATGCTAAATAGCTGCTCCCACCATGATCTGTGGAGGGCTTCAGCCTGCTCCCTTGGAAATCAATGGGAGCTTTTTTGCTTAGGATTCAATAGGCACAAGATCAGGACCTCATTATTATTTTTACAGGACTACAAGCAGCAGAGAATGGCAAAACCCCCAAACAAAGCAACAACGCTCTGAACTGGGAGCCAAGCTTGCCATGAAGGATCTTTACAAGCCCTGCCAAGCATCAAAGTAAAATTAAATATCCAGTTCTTGGGAGTTTTTCAGGTTTTTGACAGGGAAGGCATAAGGTTGATAAAGGCTGGCCTCATCAGGAATATCTATTATAGCTCCCTGTTCCTCAAAAGAAAAGCCTTAAAAGATGGGTATTTTGCCTTCCCCAGGTGGAGTGAGTAAAAGGGGATGACCCATCAGTCCAGGCTTATGCTTGTTACCCTGTGGACTCCAGAAAAGAAACACCTACAGAGCTTCATATCATCTTCTCTGCCCTACGTAATTATGAAATTCCCCAGTAAGTCCCTCTGAAGAGCCTCCACCAGCAACCCAAGAGACCAGATGGCTCCTGGTCCTGCTATGCGGACCACATCTGCATCCCAGGTCCACAGAGGCCAGGTGCCCTGCACTTTGTGAAAGGCGTCTCTGAGATGCTCTCGTCCATAATACCCTCTTCAGAGCTCTATGACAGTCAAGTTCTCCACTTCTTGACTGTTAACTTTGCATTGCTTCTCTCTTTTGGCATCACTGAGGACTCACCTATGCACCAAATAACTGCTACAGGTTTGGCCCCTAAGCCATACCCAGTTATTATGCTGACTCCTCTACACTCAAGCTGCCCCAGGTCAACTCCAGAATGCTTCAACTCCATTACTTCTGTGTACTAGCCCGATCCTTACAATCTAGCAGTGACCTGGTCCCCACAGCTTTACTGATTTAACTACATCGGCTGAAACACTTTTGTGATATTCCTTGTGTAGTTTGGTCCAATAAAAGCACAACTATAGAACACTCCATTTTCCAGGGCAAAAACATTAAATGAAGATAAACCAGCAAATACTTTCATCAGTTATCAAACAGCAGGAGCTGGGCAGCCACCCTTGTGGGTCTCTGGCATGCCACGGTGCACCATGATGGCCTGTTACTGCCTTTCTTAAAAACCTTATACTCAAACTAAGGGACATAGCTATGGCTTGGCTTGTTGCGTGAAAATAGAGGGAAAAAAAAAAACAAAACCAACATGCTGCCATGTGTCAGCTTGACATTTGCAGGTATCTCCCCAGCTCACAGTACAACCCCTGGGTGCAAACACAGACCCTGGAGTCCTCGTGCTGCAGCGTTCCCAAGGAAGAGTGCCTTCAGCACGCACCGCAGACTGTGGAGCTTCGCTTGCTCACGAAGAGCAATCCTAGTACTGCGTCCTTTCCTCACCCGAAAACTTGGAACCCTTCTCACTTCTGAGTCATTAATACTTTTAACCCCTCGCAACCTGCAGAAATGGCACAGCCCCAAAATCTCACACATGCTAAACGTGTAAGCACACGGTAATTGTTTTGCATACAGTTCTGCACGATAAAGAAATCTCGTTCCAAGTTTTAATATAACCTTTTTATTTAACCAACTCTTTATCTTCTCCTGCTTTCTAGATTTGAGAAAGCAAGGCCAGTACACAAGACCTACCTCCCCCTCTGCAATAAATACCACACCTTTTTTAGATGAATATGACTAAAACTGGAGCAGTTACTGGAGAAATGTTTTCTTTCTTGACTGTGCTGCAATTCTCAAAAAAAAAAAAAAAAGCTCCCCTACATTGTGTAACCTGACTGTCACAGTAAAAAACCCACCCTTGATTGAACTACCTCACTAGTCCCTATTCACCTGAATAGCGACAACCCCCCAGATAGCCTATCAGAATAACAGGGCAGGTTTACGTCTGATTACCTTTCACATTTTAACTACTAAGTTTACCAAAGGTTTTACTCAGCTCATATCTCACCGTTTTTGTTTGCTTTTGATATTACAGAAACTTCCTGGTCATTCAAGCCAAGGAGCAGATACTTTAGGCACACCAGGAATACCGCATTCACCACAGGAATAAAAGCCCTTCTTCACACATTCAGGGCTTTAAATCATATCCACGGCACTTGGCAACCTGAGCTGTGAGCGTATCAGGAAGGGAGAAAGGGGGGGACCGGGACACTCACTAAAAAAGTGCATTTTTTTACAAGATCACCAGATAAACAGCTAAAAAAGGGGCAAACAGCAAACTGATAAGCTATGTAGGAGGCCAAGAGAAAGAAGTCAGGGTGTAACAAGGTATTTTAAGGTGCTTTTGGTATCATACGTGTCTTCAGACATGGTTTTAGCCCAGCATTTGCATAGGGGGTGCTCTCGGATTTTCTCCTAACAGCCTGGACTGCTCACTTTCACATACCATGAATGGCTCTGCTGAACCGCAGTCTCATTTGCTGGGGAAAAAAAAAAAAAAAGGATGCAAGGCAAATTTTTACCAAGCCACCATCCTCTCTGGCATCCAGCCTGGTACGTGGAGGAGAATAAAATTTATTAGCTAACCAGAATTAAGAAAGATGAAATGGCAAACACTGGAACAGCTACATCAAACCAGGCTATTCAGTGGCGTGGAGGGTGCTGAGTCAGCAGGCGATTTCAAGCTGTTTTTTTGGAAGGGTCGGAAAAAAATAGAAGAAACAGGTATGCAGAGCCAGACAGACCCCCATGACACAGGAAAAGTTACAAGCATGTAGCACACTAGGAAAAAAGTCTATCCAAACAATGAAATAGAATGAAACCAAACACGGTTTAATTCCTCGTCTGTGTATCAAGTTCAGCCTAGCTGGGAAAAAGTCAATGAACTGGGGAGAGAATTTCATCTGTATTTTTAGTAGAAATATCTGAATTTGTAATATTCCTGCCAGGTTTACCCCATATATATCAAAAATTGCCAAAAGCTAAACTATGAGGACAACACACCCACTTTTCCATAAAGTCTGAGGGCTCATGCCCCAGCTCCTGCCCTGGATCCCACACACTTAAATGACCAGCCAGAAAAACCTACCAGCAGGCCATCCCCTAACCTTAGGTGAAATTAAGGTTCAGCTAAAGTCTTCAGTCACAGCTCTGTGTGCCAGCTGACAGATCACTGCAGAAATGTTCTGGTCAAAGGTTTTTGTAAACTGGAAATATTATTAACTGCTCAGAAACTGGGCTGATTCCCTATCTTTTAGGGTGAAACCAATTTTTTAAGTGAAATAGCAGATGTACGCAGTGAGTTTTGAGGGAGGACAGCTTTCTAAGCATGTAGTTGGGTATCAAAGTTCACTCTTACTAACTATACTTTAAGAGGAATAAAAATGTTTCCCAGACTTAGAGAGGGAAAAAAGTCCTCTTCCAGCTGGGCACAAAATTTCAGCTGTGCCCAGGCAGCAGACTGGGTCCCACTGGATGGAAATGGCCAAGATGCAGCAGGGGCGAAGCAATCAAGGCTTCTTTAGTGTTCACTTAACTTTAAAAACCAGGCTCAGGCAGGCTTTGGGACAGGTATGCTTTCCCAAACAGCGCTTAAGAATTGTTGGAGGGAGTCATAAAAGTTACCATGCTGGTCAGAGTGGCTTACTTTAATTGCATGATTTAATTAGCAGATCAACACTTCGCTAAACAATTTTCAGATTTACTTTCATCATGTTCCCTACTCAGTGGTTGTTAATAAAGTCTTAATTAAAATTTTAAAACCCTCAGATTTAATTGGAGTGACCCCTTGTCAGTATGTGTAGAAGACATGATACTATACAGCTAGTATCGAATACTTTAATGAGTCTGTCTCTGCACTGGAACAGACTTTCTAGTTTGCTATTTGCTAGGTAAGAAATACATTTAAAAAGAAAACAAAAGCCATATTTCATCATCCTTTACTGTGTCCTCTTATTTCGTTGCTCAGTAAACTATGCTAGTCTCAACATTAAAGACTTAATTAGCTTTTGTAGCTGCTGCTGCTAATGAGAACAAATGGATGAACTTTAAATCTCAAAACTGTTATCGTTCATAGCTGCCCACTGAATCAAAAGTGCTTCTCAGGCACAAAGTAGGAATCACCATCAATATACAAGAAACTCTTTTTAGAGGGTTTTAACACACAGACCCTGAGGCTGGCTCCAGGAGTTGTCGGTGCCATTTGGCACCCATTTCAATACCCTTATAATTTCAGTGTGAACTTTGAAACACTCAGATACACGAAGCAAAGTGACATGGATTGCCATACCCTACACCTTGGACTCCTCGCTGGGCACACGCTGAAAGGCAATGAGAGCCTGGTTGCCATCAGCTGCATGAAGAAAAACATCTCAACCAGCACATCATCGGTTCTTCCCAAGCAGAAAACTCACAGGAATTGGTACATGTCTTCCCATTCAGCTTGAGCAAAATCCTGAAACAGCCCCTTTTCCATTCTTCTGGCATGAAAACTGTCTGTGCAGTAACTCTGGGGGACAATTTGACTTCAGAGTCACATAAAAAAACTTCGGTTCTGGCTCCTGACGGACTGGGAGAGCTCTCCCCTTCCCACACAAACCTGCCCTAACATTAGTAGCTCTCTACGCAACTCTTTCAACGGGCACAGACAGCTTTAGCAGCTAACTAGTGCAATACAAATCCTAAGAAGCCCAGAAATTCCCTTTTTCACGCATACCGTATGCGGACAGACACATACACACCAGCTACAGGAGACAGGCCGGTTATCAGAAGTTTTTAAAAGCGAAATGCTGCCGTTTCAGTTGGTCTGCTCTCTAAGAAACAGGCAGCGTTACTTGACATTCACAAATCGTACGAAGTAATATCTTTATCTGAATACTAATGCAAATTGGACGGGCTTTTTTATATTGATGTCTATTCTGTGGCTGCTGAATAGAGTGACCGCATGCTCAAGGCTGCAAAGGAGTTCACTGACCTCCCTAATCATCTCTGTCATAGCCCCTGAATGACATACACATTCAATCCTGCCTCGCCTCTCTACTTTCATTCATAAAAAAAAAAAAGAAAAAGGGAGGGAAAAAAAAAAAATAGAGGAGGGAGGAAATTTGACATTGTTCTTCCTGCAGCAGCCCGGAGAAAGGGAGAGAAGAGAAACTCAGCCCAGATGAGGCCCCTGGTGTTTTTAGTTTAGCTTCTATTCAGCAACAGCCCCGCCATCTGCCTCCTTCCTGCCAACAGCCGAACACCTCCCTGCGGAGATGTTAAAACCTGCACCCCCTCCACCTCCGCTAATAGTGAGTATTCATATTAGCAAACATACACATACCTCGAGAATGCCTCCCTTCAATGTGTGTTTTATGTAGCTGAGTATAGGCACAAAGCAGTAGCTGTTACAGCCTTCACAGCCCCGTGTGGAGAATTAGATCACTGGGGAAAAATCCTTCCAAGCCCCTTTATGGAAAATAAGGCCTTAGACTGTAAATGCAAAGCCCGGCGAACAACAACCCTCAGTAATGAGCCAATACCCCATGGCCCATTTGACTAGGAGAAAGAATTTGCTTTTTACCATTCAATTCAAAAAGACTGAAAAAGTAAAATGTGTTTTTACTTGGCTCTGAAGGTTTATATTCTTTACAGTTTCTTTTGCACAACCTTTCCCCCCCCAGGTCGGACGGGCAGCGGGCGCCCCGGCGCTGGCGGGGCCCTTGGCTTCGGTGTGGAGCAGCGCTGGCTTCACGCTGGTCGTGGTGTGCATGGTTGGCGGTGGGAGAGCCACCGAAGCTTCCCCTGCCCTTGCAGACCCCCACCCCTGGGAGCTTCCAGCAGCTCCTAGTGATGGGGCAACCCTCAGAGACACCTGGGTGCTGGGCTTAACGGGAGCCCCTCGCTCCGGGCTGAATCCTGCTCCCAGGGTGCACAGGGGGGCTGACAGCAACACCTTTGCCTCGGAGCAAGCTGACAGAGAGGTAAGACAGCCTGTCCCGAGGATTTCCAGTGGAGGCCCTGGAAATCCCAAAGCCATCGCTCAGCTCACAGGCATCACTGGAGGGATGCTCCTCTCTGCGTGACCTCCCAGTACAAACCAAACAGCGCCCTAAAAACTTCACGTTCGAAGGTGTCTTAAAAGCACGGGAAGCACCACTTGACCACATCATCAACCCCAAGCTACAGGCTCAAGGTGTAGGTGGAAACCCAGGCGACGGCCGACGCAGCCACCAAGGTTGCACCCCGGCCCCGTGGGTTCAACTGCGCCCGACGTGCCGGGGTCAACACGTCCTTCAGGCTACATCAGGGAGAACTGGGGACACTTCGCTTCAGCCGCTTCCCACCCCGGTGACCAGCCCAAGGCTGCTCGCTTCCTCCCGCACACCCACCGCATCTGCTCTGACCAAGTCGCTGAGATGCTGCCCCATAAATCAATTCTTTCGGCTGTGAAAAATGAGCCAAACGAGTTACACTAAGAATCTGGTGTTTTATTAGGACTTTCTTGAAAACAAAACCAACCCCCGGGTGATTTATAGCTTTAACCAAAAGGGGTATGAAAGTAATGCCCCCACCCCCCAGCCTCCACGAAGCCCATTTAGTCCCCTGTCACTTTTTTGGCAAACAGGCTTCAAACCCTCTCCTGAACAATGGAAACTTTCTGCCGGGTACATGCAATCCCGAAGATGGGGGGCTGCGAGGGCGCTCCCTTCCAGAAAAGAGCTTTGAAAAATAAACAGGGACTCAGGTACCAGCTGAGGCGTATCAGAGAGACACGACGCTTCAAACCCGCGGTATATCGTAAAGAAAAAAACCAACAAAATACCAACCAACCAAACAAAAACCCCAATAGCTTTTGCCCGACGTGTTAACTTTTTTTCACTTGCAACTGCAGGGCTGCCACTCGAGGAGACATCTTCAGCGGCTTCCCCGAAACGCGGTTCCCTTCCCAGCGCAGCCGCGCTTAGGAAGCTGCGAGCGAACGTGTGCGTGCCTACCCGGAGCCGTCCCAAGGCGTGGGTACAAACGACCCCTCCGCACTTTTCCCACCCGAACACACGCAGCCAGGGCTCTTCAGCCGTGCGCTGAAGATGCGCGGTACACGCGTACGGAGGCACCTTTCCCGCCCCAAGTGCCGTTACAGCCGCAGCCACGGGTCAAACCCGGGGTGCAGCACGTTCTGCCACCGCCGGGAGAGGCTTCCCGGGAGACGGAACCGTCTCACAAGCAGTTTTTCCCTCCTGGAAGCCTCTGCGGCTCGCCCGAACCGCGGTGAGAGCGGGACCGCCCCGGCCCGGCTGCCACCTCCCCGGTCCCGCGTTCCTAAGTCCCGCTCCACAGCCGGCTCCGGCGGTCTCCATCCTCCCCGCTTCCACTCTCCCCGAGCCGCGGAGCACGTGTGCGCGGCCGCGCAGCCTTACCTGCCGGCGGCCCGCCGCTCCTCTCCGCCGCCGCGCCGCCGCGCCGCCGCCCCGCCGGCATCCC
>JAVSBS010008161.1:1773-19235 GCA_033124195.1 Coracias cyanogaster | reverse complement strand
CTCTGCAATCCCAGCTATGGAGCCCTGCCTGGGAGCAGCCTCCTGCTCCCCACTCCTCATTCAATAGGTGCCTTGTGTGGAGCCCGACGAGGGCTCCCAGCGCTCGCCCTCCGCCGTGGCCCGGCGCAAGCTGCTGCTGCCCCCGCTGCGCAGCCCGGCCCGCGGCTCCCTCGGCGGGCTCCTGGGCGATGAGCTGGGTCCGGGCACAGCCCCGCGGCTCGGCTGCCGGCCCCCCGCCCGCTGCCGCCGCGGCCGCAGCCCCCCCCCGCCGTGCCGCAGGGACGCCCGGCTGCCGGCGGACCGGAGGCCGGCCAAGCTCCTCATCCCCTCCGTGCGCAGCTCCGGGCCCCCGGACCTCAGCCCCAGGTAAGGCCCGGACGTGCCGGGGGCTCCGCTGGCTGCTGCGGGTCCGTGCCGGCCGGGCTGCCCGGGACCCTGGGAGGCCACCGGGAGCGGTGGCTGAGGGTCGGGGGGTGAGGAGCGGCAGCGCCCACCCCCGCCCTGCCCTGCCCTAGAGTGGTGGACGGGATTGAAGACGACGGGGGGGCATCGGAGCCACAAGCCTTCTCCTTCAACGTGGACCCGCAGCTGCAGGGCACGGCGAGGGACTCCCCCACGTCAGGTACCGGGGGCGGCGGCCGGGCACCGCCGTGGCCGTGGGGCCGGGGCCTCGGGGGCCCCGCTGCCACCAGCCGTGTCTTCCCTGGCAGGGGCTGATGCAGGCGGCCCAGCCCTGGTGGTGGAAGCAGAGGAGATAAAGGAGAACATCAGGCGGCTCAACCAGGAGGTGCGGTGGTGGCCAGGCCCGGCCGCAGAAGCCCGGGGGATGCTCGGCCGGCGGTGTCCCCCCCGCCCTCACCGCTTTCTCACCCCCTTCCAGATCAACCGCCTCAACCTGGAGGTTTCCCACCTCAGCCGGGAGCTGCAGCGCATGACGGAGCTGCTCCAAGGCCGCCTGGGCGCCCTGCAGCCCCCTGCTTGCACCCACCGCCTGCCCACGGCTGCCTCGGTGCCCCCCCGGCCCTCGCCGCCCGCCGCCCCGGTGCCCCCGTCGCCCCCGCCCGTGCCCCCCAGCTCCCACAGCTCCCCGTGCGCCAGCCCCCGGGCCAAACGCTGCCCGGTCCGCAGCCGCTCAGCCCACGCTGCCGCCGGCCCCGCCGTGCACCCCTGGGTGGGCGCTGATGGGCCGTGCCCGCTGCGGGGGGTGGCCCCCAGCACGGACCCCCGCCAGGCCGCGGGCTCGCCGCCCCTCTCGCTGCCGCCCCGCTCTGCCCACTCCTTCCCCGGCTGCTTGGCCGGTGCCCGCTCCCACCTCCACCCGCAACCCCGCTCCGGCTCCACCAGCTCCCACTGACCCCGCGGGCACCGGGGTGGGGGGGGCCGGACCCTCGCCACGGGGCACCCTCGTCCCCGAGGGACCCTCGCTGCGGGGGCGCCTCGCCCTCCAGGGATGCTCATCCCGGGGGCCCCTCGCCCCCCGCCCCGCTCTGCCCTCCTCGCTGCCCAGGACGCACCAGCCCCGGCCTTGCCGCGCTCCGACCCGGCCCGAGCCCCCCGGGAGGCGGCAGCCGGAGCGGGGCAGCGGCGGGGGGGCCCCGCAGCCCTCCCGCCAGCCCCGCGGGACCCCCCCGCCCCGAGCAGCGCTGGCCCCGGCCCGACACCGGCAGGGATTTTGATACCGTTTTATACTCTTCGCCCACGGGGGCTTTTTTACAACCGGGCCAGGCCCGACGGCCCCTCCCGGGACCCCCCCTCTCCGTGCCCGGGGCCGGGGCCGGGCTGCGCTGCCCCCCGGGGCTGGTTCGGAGATCTCCGGCGGGGGGCTCCCGGCTGATCCCCGCCCGGCCCCGCGGCTGGAGCTGATGTCGTTCCCCGCCCGCCCCAACGGGAAATAAAAGCTCTATTTTTCCAGCCCCGGCTCCGGTGACTCTGTGCCGCGGCTCCGCCCCCCCCGCGCCTACAGCTCCCAGCGCCCCCCGCGACGCGCGCGCCGTTACGTCACTCCGCCCGGCAGCGTAAGGCGGGGCCTTCCGCCAGAGGGCGGAGCCCCCGCGGGCGGGGCGAGGATGATTGGCAGATGCCGCTACCTGTGGCGGGCGGGCTGGGAGCGGAAGGGGTGGGCGGATCCGGAAGCGGAACGGGTAAAGGCGGAAGTGAGGGCCGGGGCCTGCGAGACTCACCGGCGGCGGGGGGAGCGGCGCTCCGGGCGGTGAGTGCGGCCGGGGCAGCTCGGCCCGGGCAGGCGGGACCCGGCCCGCGGGGGTTCCGGGCAGGCGGAGCTCGCTGTTGAGCCCTGCCCTGGGCAGTGCTCGGCCTGGGGGCCCGGCTCTACCGGGCCGGTGCGCTGCAGACCTGGTTCCCCGGGAGCCCGGCCGGCTGTGGGTGGGAGGCAGCGGGGCGGCGCCGCTAACGAGGGCCCTGCGGTGGGAGAGGAGCCGGGGCTTGGCGGGGGGAGCCGCTCCGCCGGGCGGGGCGAGGCCGCCGGGTTGCGTGCGCAGGGGTCTGGAGCGAGCGGCGGGGTCCGGCCTCCGGGGTGCCCGAAATAAGCGTCCCCTCGGCCGGTCCCGCCGCCTGTCCTGGCCGTGGCAACAGGCAGCTCCGGCCTTGCGGAGAGCATGGCCCCGATCTCGCAGGGAGCTGTAACCGGGGAAGGGAGCGGTGGTGGTCGGGAAGAGCAACACGTCGGAGGTGATGGCCTCGAACTCGAGGAGAATGTCGTGTCTGCGCCGCGGAGCCTCAGGTTTGACTCTTCTTCTTCGGGCTGTTTTCTTCGTGAGGAGGAAGGGCTCGCTCGGCAGCCACTGCGGGTGCCCGCTGCTGATGCGCTGGCTCTGCCTGGCTGCTGTTTCCCGGCTCCTTTGTTTCTCTTGTAGCGGTGGCTGTCTGAAAGTCCAGTGGAATTGGGGGAAAGGTGTGGCAGCCGTAAGGATAGACACGGTGTGAGGTTTTGCTGTAATCTAATCAGCTGCTGAGGTGGGAATAGAAACTCTACAAGTCTGAACGCCTGGCCAGGTTCCTGAGTTGAGAACTGCCTAATGAAGGCTGTGACTTTATCTGCTGAAAATAAGTTCTGGTGGAATAGAGACTGCTGGGTTGCTGCTGGTGACAAACACAACCCTCGTGCCCCCCAGGGGGTGTTCGTGAAGCAAAATATGTGGTGCTGCAGGCTCTTGAATGAGGCACAGTCTGTAGGGAAGCTTTGTAGTCTGTCTGGATGGAGACCCAGGTGCATTCAGATGTGTGGCTGTCCTCGGATCTCCAGCACAGCAGGAGAATCATGACGTGTGAGCTGAGAGTGCTGTGGGTCTGTGATCCCATGAAGGCTGAGAGGGCGAGTGTGAGCAACGGTTTTGCGGTGCTGAACCCGCAAAGTTGCGTAAAGCTTACTCCTGGTAGAGCTCCAGGTGCTGCTTAAGCTCCTGGGGCTGGGTGGGAGCTGTGAGGAGCTGGGACTGTCGGAGCTGCTCTCTGCCAACTGTGACACTCACTGTAGACTAGTCTGCCAGTGAGACTAAACACAGCATTGACCCCATCGCAGCTGACCTTTAGCTTGTTGCTGTACATGGCTGTGGGAGTCTGACCTTGACTGCTTCCAAGCATGTAAGGAAAGCGGAGGGAAGAGAATATGCCGGGGTACTATTTCGAGTCGTATGTGGAACAACTTGCATCTACTATTCTTAGCTTTGTGTGGTGGGTCAACACATTTGAGCCATCCTGCTTATAGCGTGACATCAATTCAGCTTTGCACTGTGTTGGGATGCCTGAGCGTGATCTGAAGGCAGGACTCTGAAGCTTGGTTAAGACCACAAAAAAAAAGCTGCTGATTCCTGTGGGCTTGACGTGCTCTGCTGTCTGAGTAAGCTTTCTTGGAATACCCTGTTACCATTCACCACTGCCTTGACTCTAAAAGTCTTTCACATTTTTTCAGCTTAGCTGGATAATGAGGTGACAGAAGCATGACTGAGAGAGGTGAAGAATTCAGAATAGTGTGTGTGGGCAGCAGAGGTGAGGAGAGCAGGTAAAGCCCAAGTCTACATGGACCTGTGAGGTCAGGAAGAGCAACGCTTGGATTCAGTAACTGGGACTTGGTGCTGAAGTCATCTCAGACTTCTCCCAAGTCTCAACAATGTGCCCAAGCAGTCAGCTGCTTCAATAGCAAAAATCCACCTCTAGAAGCAAACTTCCTTAGACGACGTTTGTTTTAAGATAGTGCCAGGCAGTGAAGGTCCCTCGAGGCACTGAAGTAGGTGCTGATACCCCTTTGGGTGAGCGAGCAACCTGGGCGAGATGAAACGGGGCTCCTGGGGAAGGGTGTAAGTTACTGGGGAGCAGTGAGGGGAAGGCTTGCTGGGTGTGCAGGTAGGGAAGTAAAATATTTGGCTGATTTTACCCTGAACAAAGCTGGGTTTAGGTCCCTTTGCTAGCAAAGCCAGCAGTGGATCGGACAGTGTCTGAAACAAAACCTCCTAGTAATGTGTTCATAGTTTGTGTGCTTGGCTAAACTTAACTGTTGCAATGAGAGGTGGAATCATCTCCATCGCAGCAAACCTCTGCTGTGTATGAAGGGGGATCTGCTCTAGGCCCTGCTACTCATCAACTCCTGATCCTCACTTCTGAAAGCGCCGCCCGTTTAGTGGAAAGGTGGTCATGGCATCTCCCTGGAAAGGATGCCAAGTACTTTCAGACAGAGGAAATGAAATGGAAACACTTCTGATGAAGTGGGTGTAGCCCAAAGTATTTCGGTCAGCATACTTAGAAGAGGGTAGAATGTAGAAACGACAGAGTCAGCTGTTTTCTTCCCTTGGGGTATGAAGTTTGAAGTCCTCTTATGCAAGTTCTGTTAAGTTGTCAGAGTAGAACTCTGAAAACACTCAAGTGCTGGCCAGGAACAATGAACCTGCCTGGAAGTGACAGTGGGGAAGAGTGGAGCTTCATCTCAATCCTGAAGGGAAGCTTTCCTCCCCTGGAGCACAGGAAAGAACTGCTGGAGTGGTTCTACATAAACAGATAAGAAAACACTGATTTTTCATGTTTGCTTTGGTTTGGTTGAGCTCCAAACCAGGAGCTGCTGGAGGGAAGAGATCTCTGTGCCATCTGGAAAAGATATTATGAAGGTCACGGATTCTTTTGCAGTGAAGATGGCACTTTTCTGCTTTGCATCGTTAATGAGCTTTCCCTCTTGTTCGCAGAGCAGTAGGTGCTTCTAAAGGCAAGTGTTGCTGGACGTCTGGTGGAAATGAAGCTGTTTTGAGGGCTGAGCAGTGGCCGATACCGCAAACAGGAGTTAAGAGCCTTGCCAGCAGAGTTAAGAATTTGATGCTTTTGTTCAGTTTGTCATCGGTTCACTCCTGCGTTACTCCTTCAGCCTTGTTGTGCTGGCCTCCGGTGAGGCAGGGCTGAATTCTCACAGTATCTGCTGAGAAGTTGAGTTCTGGAGTTATTCCTGTTGCTTTCCTGGTACATGAGGACCAGGCAGAAGCCCTGCCCCTCAGCCTGGCCTTGCTCCTTCTCTGTTCAGCTCTGGTGATCTAATAGGACACTAACTACTGCAGTTTTAAAAGCAATTAGTTCTGCTGTTCAGCAGAATGAAACCCTCACTGGGTTAGGCACGGGACTTCCTTGTGCTGCCAGTGTGACCAGCAGGCTAATAACTCCTGTTGCTGATAACTAGTCAGCTCTGAGTGCTCAAAAACTGTAGCCCCAAGGTAGCCATCAGTCAGTGTCTTTTTACCTTACAAATTGTGTTCAACAATTCCTGGTAAAGGACAACTGCTTAAACTGAGGAAAGCCTTCAGTGGGGAGGTGTGTGGGGTTAAACTGTCCAGAGGAGGGCTTGAGGGAGCTCGGTTAACTCCGTTTGACTGCACTCCTTGGTCCCGCAGGCTGTGATCTTTGCCTCATCTTCCAAAGAGTCAGACCAGCTCTGTAGGTTGCATGAGTGCTCCTGCCTTCACCGTTTCCTAATGGTCTTGGAGCTGACTTGCCTGGTTCCAGCAGGTGACATCTAGCAAATGAGATTTAGTCTCGAACTGAGCAGTAGCTTTCTGTAAATAACAGCATTCTGAGTTATCTGAACGCCGGATGAGCTTGTCTGCGTCAGACATGAGACCCTGAGAAGGAGCAGAAACTTGGCCTTCACAATTTCTTCTCTGGGGCTTTTCTTGCCTTAAAGGCTTTGCTCATCTAGCTTTGGGGAGGACTGGAGAAAGGTGGCTCCTTGTTGCTGTGCTTGGCAAGCTTCAGCTGGGGTGATGGAGAAGCCCCTTCTGCTGACCTGGCCCTGGACAGCCCATCTGGTGCTGGCTGCCTGTTGTGCTCTCCCAGCTCAGCTGCACGTCGCATCTGCCCTGGGCTGAGCGGTCACTGCTGGGTAGTGGCCTTGAAATCGCTGGCAATAGAGTTGTTTTTGAAAAGCTGCTTTGAAAAAATAGCTGCTGCTGGGGCTGTTTTGGAGGCCGCAGCCCTGCAGATGTCGGGAAACGTGCGTGTGGTAAAAGCATGGAAAGGAGCTGGTGTTACAGATTTGTCCGTACTTGTTCAGGACTGCAGCTACCAAAAAAAGTAATTTCACTTTTTGCCAATATAAATATTTTTCATCTTTAAATTGTGTGCTCGAGTCTTTAGGAGGCTTTGTGACTTGGTGTGACTTTAATTTGTGATGGTGTAACAAGCAGAGGAGGACTCCTGACCTGAGCCGGTTTAGCTCTGTCCATCTGCACTAAAGCTGTAGTGCAGCTCCTGACAGCTGTGACCAGTTCCCCAGTTCAGAGCTGTTGCTGGTGCTCCAGATCGTAGCCTCACTGACCAGGAGACTGCGCTTTGTTTGCAGAGGAAAGCACCTTTCCTGGGAGAGGAAAAGGTGAAGCACCAGGAAGATGAAGTATTAAAACGGGTAGGACTTCAGGGGGCTGAGGCCTGAGCTCTGTGCTCACAGCCTGTTTCCTGGCTCACCTTGTCAGTAGGAGCTGACTGTTACTCCTTCCTCTGCAGCGTGGACCTGCTGTGGGGTGGCTTTTGAAGGTTGGTCCTAATCATACTTATGTGCTGGAAAATCAGCCTGAAGCTCCATGCTGTGCTCTTCTGGGCTCCTGGAGTCTGTGTGGTTCTGGGGGGTCCCACACGCGCTTCTGGTCCTGAGCGTGGAAGCAGCGTGTGAGTCTGGGTCCTGAAGCTGACTCGCCAGGTCTGGGTGGGAGTTCTGGGCAGCAGAAGCTTCCTGCTAGCGGTGGCTTGCTGCCCATTCAGGGGTAGGTGAAGCAAAACCACTCCATAACTTCAGGGGTTGCTTTGCCAAGAAATTCATGTAACGCTGTCAGCTATTTAACAAGATAAATACTTCACTGGGGCTTTTGTCTTGAGCATTTTGATTGTAAGCCAACAAATCCCCAGTGAAATGGCTTCTTGCATAGCTGAGAGCAGAAGCCGTCTGCTTGGGTAACTGGATTCTTCAGGACTGGGGTTTGAAATATCGCTGGCTTTCAGAACAGCCCTTGCTACTGGGTGAACACAGGGTGAAAATACCAGATTCTGTAACTTCTGAGACTTTCACAGCTTCCCTGTGGCAGGGAGTCGTGTGGAGCAATTCTCATGCAGGGGTTAATGTGGGGATCCGATCGTAGCTGCCCTGTGGATATCAGGGTCCTTGTATTGGCTTGGTTCATTTGAAGCAAGCTCCTGCGCTGTTCTTGAGCATCCCAGCGGCTCTGGAGAGCTGCCCTGCTCCCGGGCGGTCCGGGAGCGTGGCTTTCACCTGGGGCACTCAAATTGTTCAGTCCGTGTATTCATGGACCTGTATGACAACAAATCTTGGTGAACAGCTGAGGTGCTGAGAGGGGCATGAAGTGACAGACCCGGAGTTCTGGGGCTGCTGAACAGCATCAGGCATTGAAACCTTGGGGAGCCTGTTCCGAGAGTTTACAGTAAACCTGGTACTTCTGCCTGTGAGTGCCGAGCTCCTGCGTGCGCTCGGGTGAGCAGAGGTGGGCAGGACGAGCAGACAAACCAGTGTGGACCTTTTTGTGGGCCTTCTGACACTGCAGGCTGCTGAGTTTTACTAGTAACGAGAAGCTAGTAGGAAAAGTAATACTTGGTAGTCTTGATTACACGAGTGCCCAGTTTCCTTCTCGTGGCCTGCACTTCTTGAGTGTGTCAAGTGCAGCTTCAGCTGCTCTCGCTTGTCTGTGCAGTAACTGCTGCTGTTCTGGTCTGACCCATGGCTTGGCTGCTGGTGTCCTTGTGGGGAGCAGCGTGGGCTTCATCTGCTCTGCTGGAATTGGGGATGAGCAGCACCAGAAACAGCTTCCTTCAGCCTGGAGCTCGCTTGTTTCTCAGACCAGTGTTCACCAGTTGGTGTGGGCTGATGCAGTGGGGGTCCAGCAGAGCCAAGCGCTGTTTCTGGTGGGAATCCTCAAAGATGTTGGCATCAACAAAGAGTGCCAAAGGGATCCTCCTGCAATGGGGAGTTCTGACTGTCTGCGGCTTTGGGAGTGGCTCACTTCAATTATTTGGTCTTCCTGTGAACATCAGGACAACCAGCTTAGCACTTCTGCTGATCACATGTATGTTCTTAGCCTGAGACCCTTGGTGACCGGTTGGGGTCCTCTGAGTGGCATGAATCCCACCCAAACACCTTAAAGATCTGGCAGCTTCTCAGGTGGACATGAAGCCGGGCAATCCTGCAGCCAAACTTCAAACCATCTTTAGAAGGTGATCAGGTTTTCCATAATTAAGTGATTGATGGCGGTAGCTGCTTGGCTGCCTGCTCTGATACTGGCTCTGTGATGGGCTGGACATACAGATGTGCTTGCTTAATTCTGTTTGTGTTTATGGAGCACAACCAGATGGCAAAATGATTTGAGATCTGTGAAATATAGGTCACACTAAGACTTGAGGATGTCAACAGGCTTGTTTCCTTGTGTGCGCTGGGAATCACCCCTCTCATATTTCAGGAGGTCATAGCTCAGCAGAGGCACGGTTCACGTGGCGTTGAATGTGCAGAGCGTTGGTCTGAAACAGCGACAGAGCTCACGCGTTGCTGATAGACTGCCCTGGAAAACGAACGCAAGGTTAAACAAGCAGAAATGGTTGCCTGGCAAGTGCTGTTTAGAGGAGAAACTCTAAAGGGGGAAACTTCTCCAGGCTGGTAGAGATGTGGAGCTGCTGATGAGCCTCTTGAACATGGTGGTAACCAAGCTGCTCCTGGCCAGAGCTGCAAAATGCCTCTTCCTCGCTGTCCACAAAACAAGCTTCCTATCAAGCTTTGTCATCCTGTCAAACCAGTGCTTGTCCTTCCTCAGAAGAAGAGGTGGAGGGCCTGGCAGTGTTACCAGGCTTTGCAAGGGCCCACCTCTGCACTGCAGCTTCTTCACTGACTTAAGCCTGTAGAGGCCACTCAGAGCAATGGCTTCTTCACAGCTCAGGCTACTGGAATATCCCACTGCATGGAGAAGTTTCTCCTTGTGGTTTCTCTCCCAGCTGGCTTCAGTGAGCGGTACTGGCTTCACAGGAGGTTTCTGATTTGCGCTCTGCTCAAAACAGTTTGAGGCCAAATGTCTCTGCAGGTCAGAACACACTCAAGAACTTGTGTTCGGGAAGCTGAGGAGGTTCTCCAGGCATGGACACTATAGGACTGTCCCTCCAGATGAGCACTTGGGCTGGAATGGCTGTGGGCTTCCTATGAAACAATAGGATTGAGTTTAAACTTGAGACTCAGCAGTCACAGCAAGACAGGCTTTGCTGTGGAAAGTGGGTATTTGAAACTCCTCTTGGCAAGCCTCTGAGCCAGGCCCGAGCCTCCTGCACGGGACAGCGCTCCAGCTCAGACCCACTTCAACTTCTCATTCATGAGAATCTGGTATTTGCTGGCTGGATGTGCTCAGAGTACCCAGAGGTTCTTTGGGGGTACACTCAGAACAAGGAGAAATGGGGGTTTGGGGGATATTTTTGCTGTAGTCTGTCAACAAGAAGCTGAGGTGATGAGGGCTGAGGGAAAGGGGCGATACAGGGCAGATGCCATTAATTGTAGTGCTTCTCATTGATGGGAAGTGGGGGTTGTGATGAGTGCAGGAAATACACCCAAATCCGTGTAACCGTGTGCTTGGGAAGTACCAATCGTGGTCCTGCTGCGTGCAGTTAAGCTGGATGGCGAGGAAGGCACCAAGATGTCGTGTGGGTAATGATGTCTTGCTGTTATCACGATGACTTTGTGCTTCTGCACAGCTCTGGAGATGTGGTGCTGGGGAGGGGGTGGCACTTTGATCACACATAGTGCTGCTGGTTTGTGCTCCTCAGCACAGCTGGGTTTGAACGGTCTTCTCATAAAATGTGGCCAGTAGCCTGGTGACCTGGCATGAGGTGGGATAAGGGCACTGAGGCAGCCGAGAGGGGGTGTGAGAAGTGGTGAGCGTGGGGTGTTGCCTGTTGAGACTCTTGCTGGGTGGTGAGAACCTGTTCACAGCAGGACTGGGAGTAGTTGCTTTCAGGCTGGACACGCAGCCTGTGCCTGAAGAGCGGCTGCTGCTGAGTGACCTCCTGCCTGCGGCCGGCTGCTCGCTGGGCAGTCCAGGGGCCTCCTCAGGACCGCTCGAAGGTGCGGTGTTAATGTCTCGGTGTGAGTCCCTCTGAACAAACACTGAATATAGAAACTGCCTTTGAACGCCTCGTGATACAAAGGACTGGCCTGTGGAGCTGCTTCCCGTAACAGCTGACGTGTGGCACTTGAACATCTCTGTATGGTGTTGACAGGCTGAAGTTGCCACCTTGTGAACTCAGGAGATGAGGAAGGAGCTAAAGGTCAGCCTCGGTTACCTCCATGAACCGAGTAATTGTTGCTTTGATAGATGAGGCTCTAATAACACTGGTGTGCTGGCTGTTCTTTGCTTGCCTCACCCCAGCAAGGTGTGTGTGACCTCCACACACTGTGGAAGTGCTGGAGGACCCACTGGTGGGGAAGAAAGCTTGTGTTGCCCATATCCCTTCCCAAGGAGGCTCAGACAACTTCAGATCCTGCTGAAGGAGATGCTGGCTGACAAACTGTCCAGCGGAGCTGTGGTGTGTAGCTGATAACTTTCCACTGTGGGCAGGAGTCACCGTCTTCGTGTGCTGGTGGTGGCTGCAGGTCAGTCCCATCTTCTAGAACTGGTACAGCTGCTCCATGAGTGTGTCACTAACTCTGACCTCCTCTTCCAGTTGCAACCTGCCTCCAGGTGGATCCCCGTGTGGAACCTGCAGCATCCTTAGATCTTGGCACTCCTGCACTTAGGCCACAATGGCAGGTCGAGGTGGAGCCGCTCGACCGAACGGACCAGCCGCTGGAAACAAAATCTGCCAGTTCAAACTCGTTCTCTTGGGAGAGTCGGCAGTGGGGAAGTCCAGCCTGGTTCTGCGCTTTGTGAAGGGGCAGTTCCATGAGTACCAGGAGAGCACGATCGGAGGTGAGTGCCTGCTCCAGACACCCCTGGCCGGAAGGTGCCGGGCTCCCCAGGGCTCTCAGAAGGACCGATGGCTGTTTCTGGTCTGGGGGTTTCGCTGTCATCAGCCAAGCTGATGCTTTGACTCCTGGGCTACAATTTGTTAGTGTGAAGCTCAGTGCAGCAGAGAGCAATGCTATGGCAACCATGCGCTCTGCCTCTGAGGCCTCTTTGCTTCTAGGGCTTGAATTCCTGCTTCTAATTAGAACCGAGGCCTTCAGCTTGGTTTATAGCCCTTAATGATCTCTTCAGACCCAGACCTGGGATTTTGGGGCTGTTTCTAGCCTGATGCTGTTAACTACTTCCACAGCTTTCAGGTCTGGTAGTTCTTTAGCTTGAAATCATTAGCACGGTGTCACCAGCCAAAGGTCGGTGTGCCGGGGTCTCTGGGCAGTGCTGCTGGGAGGTGTGTGCTCAGGAGAGGCTTGTTTGTCCCCGTAGTAACTCAGGCTGTACGTGTGGCTCTGTGTAGCCAGGGGGGCCGTGTGGGCACTCTGCTCCGCTTCAGTCTGTATCCGGAGCCCGTTGCCTTTATCTGAGTTGTAACACATGGTATTATACTTGCTGGAACACAAAAATAACCAGTTACCAGACTGCTGTGTAACTGGGCTGGCCCCAGTCCTTTGGCCCTGTGGTGCTCTCCAGGGCTAATCCTGGTGGTGCAGAGCTGCTCCAAGCCGTGCTCCGGCTGGAGGCGAGGCAAACACGCACCTTCTCTTCCAGCTGCCTTCCTCACACAGACAGTCTGCCTGGACGACACGACGGTGAAGTTTGAGATCTGGGATACGGCGGGACAGGAGCGGTACCACAGCCTGGCCCCCATGTACTACCGCGGTGCCCAGGCAGCCATCGTTGTCTACGACATCACTAACACAGTGAGTGTGGGCAGGGCCGAGGGTTGGTGGCAAGGAGGCGTCTGTGCTCGTGGCTGGTGCTTCTGGGTTCCCCGGGAGGGTGTCTGGGGTCAGTCCCTGTGGGTTCTCACACACTGTCACCAGCCTCTTCCTCGGCTCTGGCCGAGGCTGGCTGAGCTGGTGAGGATCCTGCTACAAAGTGCTGTAGAGGCAGAACGTTCCGTACAGGAAAGACTTGTTCTAATCATATCTTCACTGTGGATTAGTAAGAGGCTGCCCTTCCTGACTGCTGCCTCCTGTTTGCTTCCAGGACACATTTGTACGGGCCAAGAACTGGGTGAAAGAGCTGCAGAGGCAGGCTAGCCCCAATATTGTAATTGCACTAGCAGGAAACAAGGCAGACCTTGCTACCAAGAGGGCTGTGGACTTCCAGGTGAGTGGGAATCAGAGCAAGTCAGGAAAGCAGCATTTTGCCTCACTGGTGGAGATGGCGGCTGCGTGCAAAGTGCTTCGAGGGAGAGCGAAGTCAGGATTTATGCTGCTGAGGACCCCGGATGCCACTCCAGGGGAGCTGTAGCCTTCCCCTGTGCTCCTCCACAGCACTCGGAGCTCTTGTTGGTAACAATTGGTTATGGCCAATGCGGAGAATAAGGCCCCCAGAGCACAAGCTGCTGTCTTTGGTTTCCTCCGGTGCCTTGCTCACCTGGGGCTGTCTGCAGCAGGGTATGAAACAGCATCTTTTAGATACGAGATGTGAAGAATTGCTCCCAGCTTGTTCTCTGCTTCTCCCAGCCCTCACCTTGTCTGAGGCAGACTTCCAAGGAGGAGCACTTAACTCAGAGCCCTGCACAGGATTGCTGTGGAGCATTGGCAGCGTGTTACTCTCCAGCTAACCAAAGTACCTGCGGTCCCGCTGCTGGGGACATGCCGTGCCTGCGTTTGGCCCACAAACAGGCTGTGCTGCTGTGGGACACCAGCCGTGCAGCACTGCCCGTGGTGTCTGTTCCCCGGCTGTCCTGGCCAGGCATGGGCAGGGGATGGGGGGGGATGTCTGGCCTGGGGTGGGACAGAGCATTTCTTCAGCGTTTAGTTTGCCAGCAAGTGGAGTGCGTGAAGCTGGCTTGGGCCTCCTCTTGGTAGGACACCTTCACCACTCTGATGTGATTGTTTGTAGGATGCACAAACATACGCAGATGACAACAGCTTGCTGTTCATGGAGACATCGGCAAAGACAGCGATGAATGTGAATGAAATCTTCATGGCAATAGGTAACAGAGGGATGGCTGGAGCAGCTCTGAGCACTGGTGGCACAGCCTGCTGGGAACCACAGGAGCTCTGGTGTCAGCCAGGGCCTGGGGGCTCTTGCTGGGTGACTGGTTCGATGTGTGTCACTCCTGGTGTGTTTGGAGCCTTGGCCTTGCAAGGCCTGTTCCCTCCCCCTTTGTCTGGGGAGGTGAGGAAGGAGCAGGGTTGGTGAGGCCGGAGCTAGGAGCGGGTTTGCTGGCTGCTGCTGGCGGTGTCCTGTCCCAGACCCCTGAGGGTTGGGCTGGAGCCAGGTTGAGCCCAGCCTGTGTCTGCCGTGGGGAGCAGCGTGGCCTCTGTAGAGGAGTTGACCAGAGTTGTCTTCCTTTCTAGCCAAGAAACTGCCAAAAAATGAACCCCAGAACGCTCCGGGTGGCCCAGGCAGGAATCGGGTGGTGGACCTTCAAGAGAGCAGTCAGCCGAGCCGGAGCCAGTGCTGCAGCAATTGAGCAGCCGTTCCGCTGCCGGAGCCTCGGATGACGTGACTGGAACCCACGCTAACAATCGCACTTACCGTAGAGTGGCCGCCGCCGGTGGCTGCTGTGATTTCTCCATCCCTTTCTGATCATAGGCTGGAGGGAGTTCTTCCACCTGCACCTTTCTGTACAAATACTAATTCAATTCTAAGTCTTAAGTCACTTTTTTAATATATGAACTTCTGCTCTTCCCTCTCCTGGTGGTGGTGGATGCGTGACCTGGTGTGTGCCCAGCCAGCTCCCCTGCCCGGGGCCAGCGGCGGCACCCAGGTCCCACCGTGCTGTAGTTCACTGTTGGAAACAAAGGGATATCGAGATGTAGTCAACCCGTTTAAAACGACCCATGTGTAAAAGCTGGGGCTGACCCGGCGCGATCCGCCTAGAACCACTAAACTGTAGCATTAGAGTGACAAGCTCTGGCTGTTCAGCCACTTATTGACCAAATCGATTATGAGTATTCTGAGGTGGGGCAGAGGGAAGCAAAACTGGTTTCTTCTGTATTTTGTATTGTACGTTTCTTCATGTAACCAATCAGTATCTTGTCAATATAGTACATCCAACGAGCTGCCTGTTGTCGTCATTTGTGTTGGACTCCAGCATGCCAACTCTTTTCTATCTCCGGTTCTGTCGTAATGCACTAATCCTGTTGCAACTTTTTGCAAAAAAAAAAAAAAACTTGTATAGAAAATTGTCCATTTTTTTGATGGTTGTGATGCCACTAATGTTGTTAACCCTGCTCTGGTGTGGGTACACGTGGTTTACCGATGTACAGAGGTGGGGTGGGGGAAACCTCGGACACCTTGATGTATTGCGAGAGCCTGTAACGCCGTGAGTGTGAAGGGAGGTATTAAAACGGCTTCTGTTGCCAGACTCTAACTGATGTTGGCTGCTGCCTAGTGCCTAACGCAGTGTCTTACACATACCGGTATTGGAGAGGAACTGTCAACTGAGTCTTCATCACAAACCTCAGTTTTGTGTGATTAAAAAACAAAATTTTTATAAACCTATCCTAATCACCAATGTTCATGTTTCTTAATCAGCTCAGAGCAGAAGGGGAGCGGACCAGAGCGCAGCAGTTGTGCTGGAGGCTGAGATGTGCTGCGGGCTGCTCGTGGTGGGTACAACCCTGGCTCTTCCATAGGGATGTGTCCACCCTTCCCGGGGCAGGGGGATCAGGGGTGCTTGTTTGGCCTCTGGAGTCTGGGCTGTGCCAGTTGCTGCCCCGAGAGGCTGGAGCTTCGGGGGGCTTGGGGTGCACTGTGCAGCTTGAGGCAAACAGCAGGAATTACGCTCTGCCTGATAATTCCAGGGAAAACATTGACAGTATGAGTTGGGAAGGGGGAAGGTGTGCAGAGGAGCTCAGCTGCACTTGGGAATGCTGTGCTCAGGTATCGATGAGCCAAAGGGCTCAGGCCCTGGAGGATGGCGCCTTGAACGATGCTGCTCTCCTGACACTGCTGCACGGACCTTGGGATCCTGACACCCGTGGGTGAGACCTGGAGTCAGGGTGGGAAGCAGAGCATCCCCTTGCAGCTCTGCTGCTGCCGTGTGTGCTGCTGGGCCAGCACCCTGGGGAGAGCTTGAAGATCGTGTTGTGCTGGTGGCTGAACCTGCTGCCTCTCCTCCATGCGTGACTGCAGCTGGAGCTCAGCTCTGGTTGATGGTGGGATGTCTCTGGGCTGAGGGCTGCGTGTTGCTGGGTACCTGTGAATAAAGCTGACTCTGAACAGCCTTGGCTTGTGGGCCTCATCCTCCAGCTGAGCTTTTGGTGCCTTGTGCACATGCTCGATTTCCTTAAAATGCTGGAAGGAGGAAGGGTCCAGAGCGACTTGGTGACCAGGTTTCCAGGGTCTGGCTGGAGCCCAGGCTGCCTGGGGGATGTGTGGGCTCTTGAGGCCTCAAATGGGCTTTGCTCCCCCAGGGCTGTGGGTGCTGCTGGTGGGAGCTGGGCTGCTCATTGCCAGGGGAGATCGGGACATCTGAGACCTTGTTGTGTCCAGCATCCTTTGGACTGGTGCTGCTGGTTCCCCTATGCAGCAGGAGGTGGACCTGTTGGAGCAGGTCTCCTGAACAATCTCAGGAACACTGTGACTGCTGTTGCCATCTGCTGGCTTCTTCTACTTTGTTTGCTGGTTGTCAGGGTGGCATTTCTGGCTCCTTCCAGGCCTTGGAGTCTCCATCTCTGTGGAGGAGCCCGTGATACCCTACGGGGTGTCTTGCTGCTGCCTGGGCTGTGCTGCTGGGCTCTGAGGGGCTCGGTGCCAGGGCTTGGCTCCGCTGCTAGAGCAGAGCAGGGCAGAGCTGATCCTCACTGTCAGCACTGTTCCACCACGGGGAAGGGCTGTCTCAGCTCAGAGCAGTGTTGGCACACGCAGGTGTGCCAGCCTCTGTGCCTGCCTGGGCCTGAGCACGCGTGTTTGTGACGGTTCCACACCGAGCCTGGAGATGGGCTTCACCCTCCCTGCCGCTGGGATTGCTCCAGCTGCATGGGGGGAAAGTGGGGCTACAACAGGGCACCCTACACCCAGTCAGGCTGCCCAGCGTGGTTGTCTTCCCCTTTGGTGACACTGGGCAGGAGCGAGGGGCTGGGGCAGGTTCTGAGAGTAGCATGAGGAGGGAGCAAAAGCAGCTTTGGCTGCTCCCGGGGAGAGCTGCCTCTGCTCTGGGACGGGTGAGTGGAGCTGCCCCTCCCTGCTTGGGACCTTCCTGCCTGCCCCCACCCTGAGCAGCACCCTGCTCACAGATCCCTCCCTCCCCCTGGGCCCGCTGTGGCCCTGTTTTGTGCCGCCCTGCGGCACCAAGAGAGGTTTTTCCCCCTCTGTGCACCCAGATCCTCCAGGATCAAGAGCTGAGAGCGAGGCTCAGCCTCCCCAGCAATCAACACCAAGAGAGCACAAGCAAGTTCTATGCAAAAGGGTTTTTATTGGATACAAAAACATTCCAGTATAGTGAAAAAAATGGCATCGTTGCTGATGCAGCTTGTCCGGGCTAAAACCCGAGACTCGCTGCTGTCTGCTCCGGTCCTGCCGTGGGCCATCGGTTCCATCCCGTTACTTCTGGGCTTTGCTGGTGGCTCCATCCTTGGAGGCTGGTCCGGGCTGGGGGGCTGCAGGGCTGACCTGGATGGGCACGTTCCTCTCCGGGACCGCCGGCAGGGCCAGCCGGGGGGCCTCGATGCGCAGCTGCCCCTCCTTGGACAGGGAGCACGTCAGAGCCTCGGCGTCCACATCCTCGGGCACGTCCCATTCCCGCTTCAGCGCCTCGTACTTGTAGGAGAAGGAGCCCTTCTCGTCCGTGTTCTGCGTCTCCTTCTGCCCCACCAGCACCACCTTCCTGCCCACCACCTTCACCGACAGCTGCTC
>JAVSBS010008160.1:0-36538 GCA_033124195.1 Coracias cyanogaster | reverse complement strand
ACTGCTAAAACTACACTAATCATCAACTATATTTTTGTTTTTATTATTACACAACTAATTCAATTACAGTAAAGAATCCCCTACAGCTTTATTTTGCTGCCTTGGTAATGTATACGTAAGTAAATCCCATAAGTAATTATCATTGACTTCTACCTTTTCTGGTTTCCATATTACAGAAAAACAGAGTGACAGAGTTTGGTGTCTTTTTACATAGATGGAAGACCCTTTCATCTTTTGTCTAATCCACCTCCCACTGTGAAAAATTTCTTATTGTATGGGAACCCTGCTAATAGGATCTCTTCTTGACAAAGCTATTCAAGGTTAGACATTGTATTATTATACTTACACAGGATCTAAGAAACTCTAAAAATCATACAAATTACTGAAAAACATAGGTTCTGGTTTCTAGCTGATACAACTGATCATAATTTGCAATATCATTCATTGTGAAAATTTGTTAAAAATCAGCTTTCCCAATCAGTGGTCTTTAATCCCTTTTTTACCAATTTGGCCTGATCAACAATCTTATTAAAGATATATAACAGACAGTAGCCGAAAATATTGAAGTTGTGTAAGACATTTAAACACACGTGTTCCCTTAAAATAAAATACTATTTTGGATGAATATCACTCTTGCACAAAGACGGTGTATGAGCATTTTGGACTAGTTAGTAATTATCTTCCCCCACGGCATTTGTGTTTTATTTTATGAGTTCCAAAGCTCTAAATTAAACCTGAGCACAATGTTGCTAAAGTGAGTTAGGCCATGTGCAGGATTTTCAAAGATCTTTGGGACATGATCCACAAAAGGGACTTTGTGCACCATGATAGCACTTCAGAACATAACCCCAGATTTTGAATTCACAGGCCACTGCTCAGGTGCTGCTTAAACTTGGAAGGCATTTAATTATCACAGCTGTTTAAATGACAGATGCTGCCTCATTCCCATTCTTCCTGAGCCCCAGACACAGCTATATCCTCAGGCCAAGCTCTACCAAAATTTGTCCTGCCCACAAAAAAAAAAAAAAAGTGAGAAAGGAGAGACAGCATCTCTCCAAATTGGCCTGCCAGTGGGCTTGCAGTGACCTTTCAGAGTTCATCCAGCTCTATCCTCTGTCACACCATGCCCAGGCATGGAGTTCAGACACCTAGATGTTCTCACTAATGTGACCACTCCAAAAGATGTGCGTTGTTTGAAAAATCACATGGCTGTATAAGCAGATATATACCAAGATGCCTTTGAAACCCTCGCCCTAAGTGAGCTCTCTCATCGCCCCCCGCCCCCCACTTCTCTCTCTCAGTTATGTTACTTCTTTTCTCTTATTTTTCATTTTGTTGCAACCATTTGGCACATTTTTCCTGGTTTCAGAGACCTTTCTGAATCTTCAATCAATCAATAAGCCAAACAATACCTAGACAGCTTTTGTCAGCAAAGATGAAGTGGCACACCCACTTAGTAATGTCTTCTGGACTTCACTATCAAAACTGAAGATAAGTAGGCCTAGACCTAAAATGGAACTATGCCATTGACTTCAACTGAGTTATATGTATTTAAACAAACTGAAGATATACCTCAAATTTTAATGACTAATTACAAACTCAAAGAAGCCATGATACAACGGCACATTTGAAGTTTTTAAATTATTTAACACTTTTTTTTAAGTAGCTGATCAATTATTTCAAGCAACGGCAGTAATTGCTTTCATTCTTTTCACTTATGTGAGTACCAAAGAATTTGTGTTATTGATCCAATAATAGTGTTACAGTGATTTCTTCAGTGATTTGTTAGATTATGTGCTCTGGTGGTTGTCTATACTGGGGATTATGGTTAGCACAGTCTTTTTTCCCTGCTGTGCATTTCATAGTACAATGATTATAGTTATTATCATTACTAAAATTATTATTGTAAGTGTCAGACTGGTTAACAGGTTCTATAAACAGAAACTTAAAAAAAAAATATTTGTCAAATGAAGCAATATAATTTGAAGCAATATATTTGAACTATTCCTTTATTAGTTTTACTCTTATTTGTTCTTTTTTTTTATATAAAAACAAGTTCTACACACTGATGAGCTTATTTAGCTAAAGCCTTGGCTTTTGGCTGCTGGAAAGAGAAACACTTAGAAGTACATATGTCTGTTCTTGTGAAACAAGTAAGATGTACAGGTAAAAGTAGGATTGGCAAAATGGAGATTTGGTGAATGGCAGAGCACTACAATAACTTTCACCAGCCATTAAGCTCCAGCCTAAGAAAAAACAAAGTAGAAGTCTATCACAGAACTGGAAGTTTAACATTTGGTATACACTCCATCTTCTCCTTTTCTGGCCAAAATTAGCCCTCAGCCTGCCTGCAGGCCTAGTCCTCCTGCTGTGAACCAGTGGATCTTCAAGGTCTCCTATAGCATGGCAGGGCAGGTCCTGGGCACACAGAGGACCACAGGTCTAATTGCACATAGGGACTGGGCAGACCTTGGACACATCCCCCGCCAGGGTGGCTTGATGATCAGCCAGCCACCCCAGGTTTCAGCAGACAGGTGGCTGCCATCATGTCTGGTGCTTGGGGAAGCTTTTTCAATCACACATCAGCTGCTGTGGAGCCAGAGTCACTGAGTCACTCTTAGCTTACTCCTTCTGTCCAGCTGTGAGGACATCTATGATGGGCACTGCTGGAGCAATCCCATCAGTGGGGTAGCACAGAAGGCCACACCAATTGTCACATCCAACTCCAGGGACCTCCTCACAATGCAAAAAGTAGGATGGGTGCAATCACACACCACAGCTGTTTTTCCCAGCTGATTACAGCACTGGAATTATTCACAGAAAAATATAATTTTATCTCAAATAAAATATAATAATTAATGATTACAGTACTATGCTGTGGATAAGGGTAGGGTTTAGGCTACTTACTGCAGTATGATGCTGGCCAGGAAACAGGTTGTTTCGTTAGGGAGAAACCAAAGGAATGGGTTTTTTTCCAAGGATTGTGGCCCTAGTGGCAAATATACCACAGGAAGTTTTTAATGTTTTTGCTGTGTCTGTTGCTCTTCCCCCAGGCCGTGAGAATTATGATTCATCTGCTGTACATTTTTATGCCTGGTTTTACTCTGAGTATCCAGGTCTGCGGGAAATTTAATAAACTACTTTGTGTATGTCTATACTTTGAAATGTTCTTAAGTAACAATGACAACCATGTAATTTAGGTACATAATATGTTCTTCACTGCAATTATCTTGAAGGTCAAAGAGCCACTGGTGGCAGTTGGAGTTATTGCATTCTGATTCAGCTTGGGTTTTAGGGTTGTGTACAGATCAGGTTTTATTTTATCTGATCCAATTCACCTACTATCCCTGCTGAAGATACAATTTCAGTAAGACAGGACTATGTCTTTACAGATCAAAGACAGACAGAAGGAAACCAGAGAACCAGGGAATGGAAAGTACAGGGAAGAATAGACTCTTCTTGCTGACACAATTAAATAGAAGACAGTTATTGAACCATTTAATGTGTCTCACCTCTCTGCATGAGAAAGCCATAAATAATGTAAGGAGAGGGACTACTTTTCTTCACAGTGCTTGCACAATGCTATGTGTTGAAAATGACATGCACAAGTCCCCATCTGTGAATAAATGTTTAGTTAGATCTTACAGTTCACACACAAAGAGAAAAAAAAATTAAATAGAGAAACAAAAATGTAGTAAACAAAGCTCAGACCTCTATGGGTTTATTTAAAAACAAAGAAACAGGAGAAAATAGTGGTGGCTTTAGTATTTTTAATACAAAATATTAATGATGGAATTTCTGGAGTTATGTGTTGGAATTTAATATCCAGCTCCCAATCTCTGAACAGTACTCTTTCTAACCTGTACTAACATATGTTCAGTGCAAGTCAGAACTGTATGGCTGGTGCTATGAAGTTCTTCTACATACTTTTTCATCAAAACTTCCAAAAATTTCTATTGAAAACACATCCAGAACATTATGCGCTCAAAAATAAGTTCATGCAAATATAGAGTTTTTAAAATTTCTGTTAAACATTTGGACACAATATATTACCCCAAAAATATCACTCCTAAGGCAATGATCCTAAGCACACTCCCTTCTACAACCATCATCTCCTTTTCAAATCAAGTAGGAGCTAGGTCATAGAATCATAGAACCATAGAGTGGTTTGGGTTGGAAGGGACCTTAAAGATCATCTAGTTCCAATACTCCTGCCATAGGTAGGGACACCTCCCACTAGACAAGCTTGCCTATTCAACCTTGTCTTGAACGCCTCCAGGGATGGAACACCCACAATATCCCTGGGCAACCTGTTCCAGTGTCTCACTACCCTCACAGAGAAGAACTTCCTTACATCTAATCTAAATCTACCCTCTTCCAGCTTGAACCTATTACACTTCATCGTATCATTACAAGCCCATGCAAAAAGTCCCTCCCCAGCTTTCTTGTAAGCCTCCCTTCAGATACAGGAAGGCCAAAATGAGGTCTCTCCAAAGCCTTCTCTTCTGCAGGCTGAACAACCCCAACTGTCTCAGCTTGTCTTCATAGGAGAGGTGTTCCAGCCCTCTAATCATCTTTGTGGCCTTCTTCTGGACCTGCTCCAACAGGTCCATGTCCTTCTTCCGTTGCAGGCTCCAGAGCTGGATGCAGTACTCTAGGTGGGGTCTCACAAGAGTGGAGTACAGGAGAAGAATCACCCCCATTGACCTGCTGGACACTTGGCTGGGGCTTTCTGGGCTGCACTCACACATTGTTGGCTCATATTGAGCTTTTCATCAACCAGCAGCCCCAAGTCTTTCTTCCCAGGACTACTCTCAATCCATACTCTGCCCAGACTGTATTTGTCCTCGGGATTGCCCCAGCCTAAGTGCAGAACCTTGCACTTGGCCTTGTTGAACTTCATGGGGTTGGCATGGACCTACCCTTCAAGCCTGCCAAGGTCCCTCCGGATGACATCCCTTCCCTCCAGCGTTTTGATGATACCACACAGCTTGGTGTCATCCACAAACTTTCTGAGCATGCACTCAATCCCACTGTCCATGTCACGAACAATGATGTTAAATGGCACCAGTCTCAGTACCTATCCCCATGGGACACCACATGTCACTGGTCACACACTCCTTCTCCAGTAAACTGAATCAAATTGCAATTACTGCAATGTAGTTGTTGGAGCAGCAGGAAGGTTTTTCCATCACAACATAGGTATAAGTAGAGGACATCAAAGAGAGCCTGTCCCAGTTTTTCTAGTGCTTACACAGCTCCCTATATTCACAACCTTCTACTCCTTATATATAAAGCCCTTGGAGGGCTCTAGGAATCCTAGCAGAAGTCTCCATTACTAGTATCCCTATAACATCAGGATTTGATTACATCTTATAACCATGCATTATCCAAAAGCATATCTGAATGGCATTCCTAACCAATTTACTGTTTAAAATAGGCAGATCTTACCAAGGAAGAAGGTCATTTGTCCATCAACCTAGTCACCACTCTATAAAATATATCCTAGAAAAATATGCTGACACCCATCTACCACACCCTAGAAGAAAATTTAAGATAATATGGATGGATTTCTGTGCAAGAATTGTGTGTCATCTCACTTCATTCATGGTAAGACCCTGTGGTAAACCAACCCATTGTTTCGAAATGTCTTTTAAAGTCAGCTAAAAAGAACTACAGCTCCCGTGAACCATCGGGGAGTCCTCCAGAAGTCGGAAGCCAGAAGTTTCAGAGGCGGTAAGGTATAAAAACCAAAAGAAAACAAAAACTCTCTCTTTCTGCTGCATCGTCCAGAGAGAAAGTTTGCTGCTGCCAAGCCTCCCCCCCTCCACCCCAGGCCTTGCGACTGGGGGAGGAAGGAGGTGGGTGGGGGGAAGCAGCTAAAGGGAGCTACCCGGTGCAGAAGCCAGACACGCCCCGTGCCACTGCTGGCCTCTTCTGGAACTGCGCCAAGTCCAAACACCAAAAGGTTTGAAGCAGGGTGAGAAACCTGATACTCTAAGAATCCTAAGTGCCTCCTGTTGCCGGGGAAGCCTGAACCGAGCACGGTGAGGTGGGGAAAAGCCACCGTCATGGGAGTGGCACCAAGCCAAGCTACTGCCTGCTCTGTGTCACTGGTGCTGCTCCAAGTTGAAAGCCCGCACCTAAGCCAAAAAGAAATTACAGCAAGAAGCTGTTACTGGCACCGCCCAAGCCAGGGGCGCTGCTCCGAAGAAACCTGCAGCTCCAAGGGGAAGTGCTGCACTGAAGAAGCCGCACGCCACCATCGAGTCACGAGCCGCATGCTGCTGCCAAAAAAATTGCGGCAAAAAGCCGCCATCATCATTATCTTCATCGCCATCAGAGAGAGACACCAATCGCGCCGAAAAGCTGGCAAGTCGCCACCATCGTTGGAACCACCCGAGTCTGCTGGCCGAGCATCGTCGACCTGACCATCGCCACACGCCGGAAGAGGGTAGAACCTGACATATACACACACGCATGCACCACACCACACCAGGTTGACTGAGGGGGAATGAGTGGGTGGGCATGGCATCCTTTGATATCGTAATATCTCCATAGAGTAAATAAGGTTTTATGTGAATATATTTGGTAATAAACTTGATAAATACTCATCGATCTCCGTGGTTGCCTACGAGCTTGTTGGGGTAGTGTCTCGCTTTGCCCTCGATCCCCTTCCCTTTTGGGAGGCGACACAGACGCTTGCGCCCAGACCGCGACAGACTCCTTTGACCCTCATCACTAGTATGCTTTTATTCACTCTGTGGTCCAAAAATTCCAGATCACAAACTCACATTTCATAGAGTTCTGTGGACAGCCTTCTGCTAGAGAAGGGAGAAAAGAAAAAGAAGAGCAGATGTTTTTATTAGAACCTACTATACACAGGGGTGAGAGCAGGACCTCTGGGGCCTGTGGTTGATCTCTGAGATTTGTGTGCCTTTAGTATGTGAAGAAGCTAATTAGAAGCTATTGACTGGCTAGGTGTTGGCACATGATGCAAGAAAGCTCAAATCCCAGAGGAGTCAGATGACTGTATTGGCTGACAAAACAAGTAATCTTCCAAAAGTGCTGGCAAAGGGGCACTCAACCTTGCAGACATCCACTACATTTGTCCTATAAGTATGCTGGAAGTCATTATGGCAGGTCCATTGCCACAAATTAGCTAATATTTGCCATACCTATTGACCTCCACTAGCACCACAAGACTGCTTGGAATAGAATTTATCCAGGATCTTTATGAACTCTTAATCTTTCAAGTTTGTATGAAACCTATTAAATCACTCTGTGTACATTCCTAAATTTCCCCCCCAGCACCATGGAGTGAGTGATGCTACTCAAGAGTACAGAGCAAGCAGCATGGCACTGGAGTTTAAGTTGCTATCGACACCTGTAATACTCACAATAACACAGCCAGTGAATCCCTTCCCTAAGATGTCATCTTCCAAAGCTTTCTAACTTTTGTGTTCCAGTGTGTGAAGTGCTTTCACAAGACTGACATATGATGCTGGGGAAACAGCAACTCAGTCTGCACTGAGTTACACCATCTAGAGAAGGGGTCCTCAAACTACGGCCCGCGGGCCTGATATGGCCCCCCAGGGTCCTCAATCCGGCCCGCCAGTATTTACAGAACTCCCCGCCCCCCCACCGCCGGGGGTTGGGGGGGAAACCAAGCAGCCACAGAAGACTGCCTGCCACTTAATCCGTGCCCCAGCCTCCGCAGCCCCCAAGGGAATTGCCAGAGCCCGGGTGTAGCAAAGTTCCTTCGGTCCCTTCTGGCCACCCTTTCCGGACTGCACGGCCGGGCTGAGGAGGGGGGCGGTGGCATCAGCGAGGTGGGCGACTCCGCCGTCGGTCTTTACCAAACTATAGTCCAGCCCCCGACAGTGTCTGAGGGACAGTGAATCGGCCCCCTGTTTAAAAAGTTTGAGGACCCCTGATCTAGACGATGGAATCACTGTAGGAAGAAAATACTGGTATTTTAGTACTATCTCTTCTGGAAGTTACTTGCAGAAATATTTACCAAGGGATATCTAATGGTTTCATCTGACAATAGTAATTTCAAAAACCTGGACTGTATTAAAAGGCCTCATATACCAAAGTTCTCTTTCTCTCAATAAATAATGGCTGATTTCCTTGTATGTTTTACGCTGTCTTCAGCATAGTCAGTGGCTGCTGTGTTGAAAATCATTTAAAGAACATTTAAAGAAATACTGACAGTATTTCTGATATTTTCAACACAATTTGAATGTTTGAAACAGCCTCCCAAATATTTCAATTAATTCCTTCTAAATATCCTTCTGAATCTCAGTAAAATCAGAATCATAAAAAAGATACTAATTATCAAGATCTCCTTGCTCTCCAGTTGGCTACTAGCTCATTTCCCACTCTACCTTTCATCACTGTTTTTTAGTCTTTTCAAGCTTAGTTCATATTAAATTTCTAGCGTATCTCAAGGTTACATTTAGGACTGAAGGATGAAGAAGTTGATGCTGCTTTCAAATACGGGGGGGGAGGGTGTGGGGGTGTGGGCACATGGAACCCAGCAAAGGGTTGCAGTACTGTCAGCATCTATAAGAATTATTGTCAAAAGCTTTGTTAGAGATCAGCCAAGACTGGAAATTAAGCGGAACCTGAGATAGAACCTGTTGTGTATAGGGCCTAGAAATGGAATAACATTGCCAAGAATCTCTGCTCTGAGAAAGGTCTATTTGCTGATTTGTGAGACCTGATTTGTAGGATTGCAGTTGGATTTTATGAACTGGATGACTCTTTTATAAATCACAGCAGCTTTTAGTGCACCCTTGCCTCATATTTCCTGTCTGAGGAACCAGAAGGCCACACTTGTATGTCTGGAAGAAAGAGTGACATACATGCTAGATCTGTCTGGTTGATACAGTGAATATGGTTTGTGGTTTAACAGTACCTAGGTGATGAAACCAAGAAAATTAGTTTGACTAACATTACTTGTAAATACAGAGAGTAAAGCAAATTGCAAGTGCAAAAACCAGGGAACTTATGGATTAAGCAATGACTTAAAGTGTAAAAACAAGCTTTAGGCAAGAGGAGAAGAATGTACAGTCTTTAAACAATATGAAGATTTATATATTTTTTGCTGTTCCAAATCAGCCAAGATTGCAGGATACTGATAAGGGGGTATACCACGGAGTTACCATTTGCCAAGGACAAGTAAAAATTTATCTAAAAAGTGAAACTGAAAGGATAGTGACCTGAACCCTACAGATATCTCTAATGTGGTCCTCTCCAGAAGAAGCTAAGGCAAGGAGACCTGTGCAAGCTCTAGGAACAGGTATTCCTTGGCTGGCTGATGAGGTGTTACTGAAAAAAGGAGGAGACCACCGGTCCTGTTCAGCCTCCTCCCACAGAAGTGCAGCGTGCTAAAAGTGTGGAGCTTGCTAGAGACAGTGCTAGAGTACACTGTGACAAGGAGGGCTGGGATCCGTTGGCTTATTACTGGGGACTGATGCCTGTACAGCAGTCCTGCCAGAATAATTTCATTCAGAGCCAGTATGCAGGTAAGAAAAAGGCCATCCTGAGACTAGAAGGACTACCACCTTCCTCCAATAAGTAACCCAGTGCACAGATTAAACTACAACAACTTGTGCAGATTTTACAAAAATTTGACCAACCCAATGACCAAAGCAGTAGAGCTAGGATTTCTGGGAAGCTGAGGGTGAAAGAAGGTTGTGATAGTGTGCAAGGGAAAGAAGACTGAATATGAAAGCCACAGAAATGAAAGCAGTTGCTTAATAATATGAACAAAATGAGCTACAGGTAGCAAGGGAAGACCACAGGCTACAGGTATGAAAGTGAGAAATTGTAAGCTTCCTTCAAGGACTGTTTGTGGGAATTACTAAATTTGGTGAATTGCAGAGACAGTAAAAGGTGTCCCCCTCCCTGAGGGCACATAGCTGATGACACCTCAGAGGCCAGGATGGCAATTGTTTGCTGAGCTCTGTCTTAATACATCTGACCAGATGCAAAAATAAAACAAAAAAAGCTGCTGTACTTGATCACTTCTAAAATGAAGTCAAAGCATGAGCACTGAGACCAGGGGAAAAAGAGGAGCCTAACTGTCTGACCTCGCAGGCAATTTACCAAATCAGAACCTTTAAACAGTCTAATACTGACATAATCACATCCATAAACATATCCTCCTGAGCAGCTAACACACGTCTTACTGATGCTCATCTGAGACATTATTTACACAGTGCTATTTGATACCTGTTTGGGCAAGCAGCCTGCCCAAAGACACTGTAAAATCAGGGGAGGTGAAGCCTCATTATAATGTATAATTAATGAATATGCTGGGCAGTTATGTAATTTTGTTTACTTGTGCTTGTGTATTTTTGTAAGTTGTTTTGATTTTCTTTAACTCTGATATTTATGAAGAACAATGTGTCAATTACCCTGGCATGCAGTACAGTGATCTGAAGCTTTGTCCACTGAACAGTATGAGATTCACTAGTACGAGATTCATAAACCACAGCAATTATATAGTCTGATCTCTTGTAAATTGCAGAAATGGAAGAATCAGGGCCAAAAAGAGTCGTTCTTGGCCTAGGTCAGACAAAACATTCAAGTTCTCTTATTGACCCTACCCTAGCAGCCCTGTTTTTTTTTCCACTGAGTTATTTTATCCCCTTTTTGAGCCTTCTCAACTCCCACATTAAAAAAAACCAAAACCAACAACCTCAGTATAGAAGGCACACAGAGGGAGCCAACATGATTGCAAAGGAAGAGAGTGGAAAAGGGCAGTATAAAGAGTGGGGAAAACAAAAGAAAAGAGCTCAAGGGGACTTCAGTCCTTCAAGTAAAAAACTTCTGTTGTTACTTTCTTCATCCCTGCAGTTCTTTCCCACGATGTATGTGGTTACTACTAAGCCTGCAGAAGTAGCAGTTATGATTTATCTTTTGTGATTTAGATAGTAGCAACTAAATTGATTTCATTTGACTATTTTCAGAGGCAAGCTCCTTTTCTTGGAAGAATAGGTCTGTCTTCAGTAAAACGGCTCTTACCAAAAACCTATTAGACTGTTTCCAGCCTAATATTAAGACCATTTCACTCTTTAGCACACCATGGGAAGAGATAGAAAAAATCTTCACTACAATTCAAGAAGTTCAAGGATGCTGAAATCTAACCTGTGAACAACCTTTCCACTTTCACAGCTAAATGTTACAACTAGCCTTTATTTCTTGACAGCCTGCATTCTTGGGTCCCAGGTGTAAATACTTCGGAAATTTGAGATGCAAAGCTTTCAACTGTATGCTGAAAGGTGTAAATATCAGGCACAATTTCCTTCTATTTTAATGAGTGTGTTGTCATGGAAACTTTGCAGTGGACTCTGGGCTTCATACTCAAAACTCTTGAGATTTCTGGCAGTTCCCTGATGGGTCCTGTCAACTGCTCTTTTCACAGGAAGTGATAATAAAAATTCACTTTCCTGTTCAGTGAACCTTGAATGAGCTGAAGGAGAACAACCTCAAATCCACTTGCATCCTCTCACTCCAAATTTCATATGCGTGACTGATAGCATGCTACTTAACCCTTCAAATAACTCTGCAAACAGCTGAGACTAGTAGGGGATAATAACTCTGTATTATTACATGATCTGGAAAGTAATTTTATTTTTACACTAAACAGGTATAAAATGCTACCTTCTTACAAATATAGATACTGATCTTTAAGTGGGGTTGGAGAGTTAAAAGGTAAAATGACAAAAACTCAACAGTTTTAATTGGAATAGTTTTTTACTTCCCAGATTTATTACCTGAGCTTAAAACATTTCAAAGTAATGGCAGAATGAGGTTAATTTCCTGTTTTCTGATTTTTAATATATTTTAGTCTGTAAATGTCTTATGTGGATATGTCACATTAGTGAGCAAAAGACATATAAAACACTAAGCATCATTTTACAGACCACAATAAGGGTTTTTTTAGCAAGGTTCATATATTTAAAAAGTTCTCCTGCTGTATAATGCCTCACTGTTACAAAACCATCTTTTGAGAACTATTTCCTCAGGGCTTCTGCTTCTACTGCTGAGAAAAGATTCCTGAAGTTTGTCCTGAACACGATCACCAAAATGCCTGGAGATAATCAGGTATCTATGCTACAGTTCATCCCTTTTCTCTTGTTTATAATATTTCACAATTTCACGGCTGTGACATCTCAATGCACTGACTCAAATACTGTATATTAAGCTACTTGTCTCTCACACAGCTGACTTTAGATGTATCTGCAAGGGAAAGCAAAGAACTTCTCTAAACAGGTGCTATTGAGTGTTTGCTGGTTTGCATTACTGAGTTTCAGTAACAGTTTCGGGAAGATTTTGCAACTCTAGCAGCTCTGGCATGTGTCCAGCCTCCCTGGAAGGTGAATGACTCTAGCACGTAACACATTAACTGCTTGTGCCCTCATGTCTATCAGTCAGATTCTTAACTTTAGCATTTCACCCAAATGTTAGGTTCATTGAGAGGAACTTCAAAAACACACAAGCACCAACCAACAGCATCCCTCAACTGTTCTAGCTGCCTAGACACCAATATAATAAACAGGTAAGTAGAATTGCTCACTCATCACTAAAAATTCACATAATACTCCTTAATCTTGCTGGGAAACTTTGCACAATTAAAAAAGATAGAAACCTCTGCTCCAACTATTTAGAAGTGATTAGATGGCAAAAGGAAGGAGGAAAATGAAGAAGTTGTCACTGACAATTCATAGGTAATGCTTATGGTCATGTTCAAACAGGTAAACATTAAATGGGATCAGATCCAGTGCTTACTTTCACCTCTCATTTGCATAAGAAAACAGGATGAGCACGTCTATATAGACTTATATGAAGTATATGTCAAAAGAAAAAAAAATATAAAATGCTATTTTAAGAAACCTAAGTGTCAGAGAGATATAAATTTGTTGCTACCTGAAACATTGTTACTTTGATTAGTCCTGAAATTTTTACAAGGGATATTGTTACTTCTGTTTGAAACTCATTGTGATAAGGCCACTTTTCAGAGGCCAGCAATGAGGAAGGAAGTTTAGATTCAATCAATAGAAAGAACATACAAATATATAATATGAAAAATCAAGATTGCCTGTAATTTTAAAAGGTGTTTGTTATATAATACATAGCTACTACTCTTGAAGGAAGAGCCAGGGAAAATACTATGGTCTCATACGGGCAGCACAACTAGATGATTAAATGGTCTCTTCTGACATTGAAGTCCAAGAAAATTATTATGGTTGAGTGAATGACAAAACTTTAAAATCTCTTCTCCAATTCCACAGCACTACAATAAAGACAAAAGTCTATGTTGAAGTGGACAGCAAACTCCTGGATTAAACTCCACTGTTGTCACCCTCCTTGAGCAAGTGCAGTGTTTCCACATTTAGATTTTGCTGTAGGTGTTCCTCTGTCTTTGTCTGTACCATTGTCTCAAAATACACTGATGCTCAACTGACTTCAGTTCAGGTGCAGTGACACTCCACTGTGTATCTCTAGGTGGGTGTACACTTTTCCTAGTTCAATAGCAAAAACTGCCCCAGTGTCTCACTTTGCCTAGGAAGAGTATAATAATCTTCCTCAATCATCTGACTGGAAAATACCCTAAAGTTCAAAAGTGAATTTATTTATACATTTCACATGATAAACATACTCACAGTTTAATATTCCTGTTTAGGATTTCCATACTGATCATTGGCTGAGATTCTCTTAACTTAGAGAAATTATTAAAATAATGATCAGATGCACTGAGTTAAGTGTTTCTGGTTTCAGATACTCTCTTTCCAGGAGAGTAGAATTTTAATATTTGTGTTTTCCATTTGCACAGTCCTCTCTTCCTATTAAAATACTTTGTGATGGTGCAAGAATTTACATTTTGTCTTTACACACTGTGAGTATTCCCATTGACTTCAAGTGGCCTTGAAGTCAAAAGAGCCATTGCATAACTAAACACAGTGTCAGTCAGACGTTTAGAAAGCAACCATCCCATCCAGCTACTTCTGCAGAAGAATTCAGTCATTTACATACAGCACCTATAAACCCACAGATCTCATACTTTCAGTCAGAGGTTTGAAGAGGGTTGGGGGTAGAAACTAAACCACTATATGTACCATTGTGGCCCACTATGAAATTCAGTGTGCATTATTCTAAAGGACAGCATTTTAATGAAGTTATTAGGAAGCTCAAAGATGCTTAGAATTAGAATCAGTAGTGTAATTAAGCAGCATAAAAAGTATAGGAAGCATGAATCCTTACTTATTTCTGATCATACATCTCAGACACTTGTCCTTCAAATCATTTTTATATGGTAGTTTTATAATTCATCATTCTTCTATTATGTGCATGAAAATAAAACAATTGCTATGGCAACACGCTGAAAGAGTATTTATAGTATTTCACACACGCAAACAGGTTGGCAAACAATAGGGAGAAAATGGATAGTAAATTACCTCAACTGAAGAAAAAAACCAAACACATGATGAAGTGAAAAAACTATGTTCCTGATGTTTGCTCAATGCTACACATGTCTCTGCCAGTTATTACTGAAGTGGCTGTCTTGTGTACATAAATAAATGCAATATGCATGGTTTAAAAATTATTTCAAACCTCCATTTATTTTTTAATATTTACAGTATAATCAAAAGAAGGATAGGTGGCTGAATTCACATAAGGTGAGACAAAGTTATTTCATTATGGAAAAGGCTACCATAATAGTACTATATAAAAATAAAGACAGAGGCAGAAGACTAGTTATAATAAATCATCCTGACACTGTTAACAGTGATGTTAACATCACTGAAGAATTATGTGATGAAACCTGGTAAAAGAAAGGAAAATGTATATTTATGCTATTTCACATATAAGCATTTTGAACAAGTAAAAGAAAAAAATCTGACATAGCAATTCAATAGGTGATGGTAGTGTCATCCACTGGTGGCTACAAAGTGGATTCTTAGGGTAAGCCACCTACTAGACGAATTCCTTATCCCTTTGGTTACGTGATAGGAGGGAATAAAAACTTATCTTGCCACATACAGGTGTACTCTGATTAAATGGAATTAGTACTGCAACTTTTCAACAAAGATTTTACATTGTTGAAATCTGAGAATTCAAAAAGCTGCCTAATTTGAAAATACATTTTAAAAAATGTGGATGCTTTGAAATAGGGATGGATAACTTGGATATGATCCAACATGAATTCTGATCCTGGGTTTTTGTATTTTAAAACCTACACCATCTTCTTACAAACTAGGAAAAAGAAACAGAACACTGGCAGAAATGCATTACATGACACATGTACATTAGCCTATATATAAACTATATATATTTAGCGTCATTTTTAGACAAATACAAATAACTACTTTAGTTAAACTAAGAACTTTTGCTTTTACAGCTACATAGAAATTTAGAAAGATATGGGATCACATCTTAAGTTCTTTATATATGCATTTTAAACTACATATATTCAGCGTTGCCAAATTCACACTATACTTAGAATTTACATTGCATGACACTGCTAACTTAGAAGAATAGCTGACGATGTTGCCTGAGATGCTTTATGACCTGAATGATTTAAGTAACACAGATGAATGGAAAGACTTGTGCTGTTCCTTTGCTGTGTCACAGCTGAATGCAAATCTCAACATTTTGCACCCAGGCATGGCAGCTCATCTACAGTAGTAATTTAAACACAAATTCCCTTCCCAGAAATGTAGGCAAATCCTGCTCTCAAATGTATGTAGCTGGCATTTGCCTTGTTGTTGGCTGATAACCGACTTTCACTAAAAGTTACACTGCTTTAATGTTGCCAGTTTTGCAGCAGCCAGATTGAAAGAGCAAGAAGTTCCTGGCCTGCATCTCTGTCCCTGTTGCTTATGTGAGTGTCCTTACACCACCACAGTTGAGCTGACACAACTATATGTGAGGCTGCATTGTCACCAACAACTTACCTGGTTTGAAAATAAGAGGTTTTTTCCTTATAGCATTTTTGACCTGCAATGGTTCACTGTTTCAGCCAAGAGCTCAATTTCAAGAAAGTTTGTGCTAACACAGCTGAGGGGATGAAGCGTTGGGAATTCTTTAAACTGTCATTGTCACAGATGCTGACATATTGTGAAGCTATAGCTTGAGGAGAGCAGTGTATGATATTTTCCCGTATGAAACCAATGTAGTACAACATTAATAGTTCCATACCTCCAACAATACTACATTTTTGGCCATTATAGGAATTGGATTTGCACTGTCCATAGCAAATATTTGGTAATAATCTACCAAGCAACAACAACAACAAAACTAATTTTAAAAAGTTAACTGAAATGTATTGAAGAGCTTTTCTTACAAGGAAAATAATGCATTTAATATAAAACCTATTTTTTTTCCAGTGTTTCTTTTAAAAACTTCTATTTCAAATCAGTAGCCTATGACTGAAACTGTCAAACATCCCACATTTATTTATGACTGATGGAGATCAAGAAGTGTACCATGCATTCCAGAAGGTAAAAAAGTATTTAATCCTAATTTAAGGTATATAATCCTAATGTAAGGTATTTTATATTCTAAAGGAGTAATGGAAAAGCTAGTTTGGGAATCAACTGAAAAAAAATTGAGATATGTATTACTTACGGCCAGTCAGAAAGTATGTCTTGTCAAACCAGCATGATTTCTCAGCTGTTCATTTTGAGGCAAAGTGTCAGACAAAGATCTTTTTCATTCAGTTTTTTATTTCCATCTGCCTCTGAATTGCATAACATAAGCTGTCAGAGGCATTGGGATTTAACTTTGTACATTTGTAACATTTTGGGGTTTTTTTAGAGAGGTCTATATGATATCAGCAAGACAGAAATTGAACAGATTATAAATCAGTTATGGGTAGATCTCAGTATGGGATCCCAGTTTAATGATGATCAGTACTCTATGATATTCAGCACTCTGTAATTGATCAATAATTAAGCACAGTATTGATTCTAATGTATTTTACAAGTCATTCAGAACAAACACAGACAATTAGTGGACCAGGACAAGCACATAAAGCATTCCTGTATTGCTTAGTAAAATCAGAGAATGCATTTAAGCACCACCAAATGCAAAGTGAAAAATCTAGAAAGAGGTAAACTATACTTACAGAATCAAGCACTATATCCTGGAAAGCTGAAATTCAGCTGGATAGTGCTGGTAAGCAATTTGACATGCATTCTCAGTGGTTTGCATAACATTCTTCCATGATGGTAAAAAAAGGCATATTTTTAAGACTGCGTAGTCAGTTGAGGCTAGCACTGAAATGTGGCATGACATTTTCTTACTGCTATTTTTAAAAAATGACATTGACAAATCATCTGGAAAACAAGCCATAAAGATATTGAAAGGTAGAAGGAAAAAACTCCCTGTAAGAGACTGCAATGTGTCCACCTGTTTACTTTATAAAAAAGCTGGCTTGAAAAGGGATTTGAATATCTTGTATTAAATCATCTGGAAGAGAAATGTACTGAAGGAAGTCTAATCCAGTAGTGAAAAACTGAAAGCAGACAAATTCAAATGAGAAATTACAAGCACTCTTCTAACATTGGCAGTGATAAGTCAATGAACAAAAGTAACAAGGGAAAAGGTGCATTCTGTAACAGTTGATGTCTCTGGATTATCAGTTTGACTCAAAAAACAAGATATGGTTCAGTGACATCCCTGATTCAGCACAGAACATGCCCTGCTGGGTAGAATCTCTCCATCTGTCATACCGAGGTAAAATACATGATGTAGTGTCTCCTTTTTTCTTTAAACTGTAAAAATGCCTGCTTTCAGCTCCTGAGGGCTTTTACATGTCATCATCCAACCACAAGGAAATCTATTGCCCAGTGTTAACAGAACTGTTATTCTTAAAATTGTTTTCAGTCTTATTCTTAACGAAGTACAGGTCTTAAATCATATGTCACTAAGAAGAAGCATCTGCAGTCTCTTCTACTGCAGATCAGAGGTTGTTGGTAGTCAACAGAAAGGCATCAGTCAATTGTCAGTCTTATATTTTCATTATTTTCTCTGATTTAGAAGATCTCTGCACATTATTCTTAACAGTGACGAAATTATAACCTTCCTTTGTCTTGAATAAAACTCTATAGTTTCAAACATTGACGTAATTTTCTCATGTAGTTCCTGCCTTAGTGGGGGCAGATTTTGCACACATGTATTTATCTCTACCTTGTCCTCCCACAATATTAATATCTGTTATAATGATTAAGATTTTCCTAAAAAGACAAAATTTCTAGAAAATAATGTATGTGTCATATTTTATTATTTAATTATGATAGACTAAATGGTACAAATACACAACCGTGTACTTTAAAACAGTTATATTGTAAGCCAAGTCTTTTAACACTTGTGCTCTGGAAACTGACTGACATTAAAATACCTGTCAAACAGTGCTCAAATTAGCCTCAGAAAGACTTTGGGTCACAAAATGACTCAAGGCTTTGGGTATACCTGTGGTTGATTTCAGGTTCATGGCTCTGGTCCTAGAATTCAAGCCACAGAGGCTATACAACACACACCGTGAAGGCTGCGGTAGGACATGAGCTAGGAACATGATCGCGACAGCCAGTGCAGAGAGCAGAACAGAGGACTAGCTTGGTCAGAAAAAAGTATTAGAGTATAAAGAATGAAATTCTGTTCTTTCTCTGGACACCTGCTTAGATACAACGCTGGGCTTTCCATCCGAATGTCATTCATGAACAAACATGTCCAAGTCTTTCCTCAGGCAGGGATAACCAGCTCTTCTCTCTGACAGCAGTCTGAGGAGGAGCTTGTGGAGATGGCACTGCTTGCCTCTTAAACTGCAAGATTTAATGCCACTCACCACTCCTGATGAAATTCTACCACTGAAGAGAGAAACAAGATTTCAGATAGCATTAAGGGACACAAAAGAGGATGACTGCCAATGCAGAATCCACCAGCCAGGGAAAGACCTCGGTCAAGACAGCTCAACTGGAAGAACATATATCTAACACAAATGATGACATGAAATACAAGATATTTTGGGCAGGCAGTACATTAAAAACTTACTTCTGGGTTCTTAGACTTCCCAACCCTTGTGGCATTAAGTTAGAGATTGCATATGTCTTGAATTTACGTATTGCTGTGTATTGCTATTACACCTGTGCCCTAGCTAGGCACATCCCTTTTTTTTTTAGGTGTATGGCTTAGTTCCAGATGCAATTTAAGCCTGAGATTTTTTCAAAATCTAGTTACACCTCTCCACATTGTTCCAGTGTGAATTCAGGCTGCCTGGGTAATGCGCATTGACAGAAAAGATTTCTGGCATTCTTGCCTGCCTCATACTGTTGAAAAGGCAAATGAGATAGATACATGATAATGGTGAGGACATGCCAAGGTCCATTCACACTTCAAATAAGCATACCACAGAGCATCTACAATGTCCCCAAGGCCCTCCTCTCCCTTTTTTTTTTCTCATAGATAGTAATGAAGAAAACAGATTTTGAAAATACCTGGAAGCATGAATTCACACACTGGATAAATGTTTTTATAACCCTTTAAGAAAAGCAGATTGACAACTTAGTCAACAAGAAGCACTTCTAAACACAATGCTTCATTAACCAGCTAAAATGATAACTTCTTTCCAAAAATAAAGTGGAATCCCCTTGAGAATAATATTCTAGAAAAATGCTGTGGTTGACATTGTGCAGAAGTGACAAAATATTTTGCTTTGGCAAAACCTTGACAACATTTCATTTTATGTTTCAGAGATTTATGCTCATGGATTTATATTTTCAAGGCCAAAAGGCCCCATTAGATGTCTTGCATAACACACATCTTTGAATTACCACTCCTTATTCTTGTATGGTTTCCAAAAATATCTGTTCTACCTAACACTTACCATTCAGAGGTGTCAAGTCTTGAGCTGGAGAACAATTAGGGATGTTATTTCATTTCATGTATGTTTTCCATTTTGCTTTGAAAAACTTCTTATCTTGTAACTTCAGTAATCTTTGTGGACATTTGGAATATTTTAAATGTTTGAAAGCAGAACGCACGGATTACATACTTACTGAAATAACAGTTAATTTTTGAATTCTGGAGGTTTAGTGACAAAGATGAAAACAGGAAAAGTTATTTGTAATGTAAGAAGAGTGTAGATATATATGGAGAGTAGTTTTTACTTGCATTAAAGCCATTTATACTGCCTATTCTCGTTTGGGGTCTTTTGCTTCACTTTTTTTATGGATGTTTACATAAATACTGATAATTCATGAAGCAGTTTGTCAGCCAGACCCACCTTAATTGTATGGGTGTGCAATATTAGACAGTCCTGCAGATTCTCTGTTGTGTATATACACTGAAATGTAACACATGCCTTCCTTGGAGATATTTCAAACTAGTCTGAGATGACACTACAAACTAGATCTCTTAAGTGCTTAAAGAACATTACAGCTGTGGATGCAGAATCTGAGATTGTTTCCTTCAAATTTGCACCTTACATAGGAAGTTAGTTGAGGTTTCATGCACATACTTGTCTTTCCCAAATGGGCATAAAAATTAATGTACTTAAATTGAGAATCAGAGTTGAATAACAATCAAACCAAAACTTGTGAACTGAATCTGGATCTGGAAGAAAACAGTAATGGAACTTCTACTGACCAGCAGTTAGTTGTAGCTAAAGATTTTTTTAGCAGTTAAAATATGCGAGCACAAGCAATTTCAAGTTCCTCTTTCATTTTCCCTCTAACACCAATCTGCTGAGATGTCCAAATGCTTAATTGATGTTCTAATTTAATTCATATTTCTTTGTGTATTTATGCAGCAAAGGAATGCTAATAATTTGATAAATGTTTTGGATAATTTCCTTACTGGTCTCAAACTGTGGTTCTAAATAGGACAATAAAGGAAAAGTTTGAAAATAGCTGCTTTAATATGACTTAAATACTTCATGGACCTCATCCAGGATATGGAATGCAAAGAATTTTTGTACTGCCCTTCTAGGAATGAACAAACAGAAAAATACTTACCATCAAAAATGCATAGTCACAAACCACCAATATATTTTTATCTGTCTCTGCTTACTAGTAGATTGTTTCTTCTGCATGATAAATTAAATTAGATTCTGAAAAGAGACATGAATTACTTTCTCCCATATATTAATACACCAACAGAATCAAATGTGGTTTTGTTTTCTCTATTCTAATATTAGTGTTCTGTATGCTTTAGGTTTTTCCCACATTAAGGACATTCTGAGACTTCAGAATAAAATATTTTCCAGAAAGTTATTTCTACTTGTGATCAGTGCATTATATTATGAGTAATACCAAAAACAAGGAGAGAGTGGGCTAAGAATTTAAATTAAATGCACCTGTCTATCAACTCCTTTCTCACACCCAATATTGAGAATTTTCTTTTTAAAAGGAAATTAGAACAAGAAAATTATTAACAAATAACACATATTTAAGTAATGGCCTGAAAATTATTCTAAGCAATCTACAGCTTGACTACAAAACAATAGATTAACTATTTAGCAAGATATTTAGTAGTCCCTTAGCCACACTTTCTAAACATACATAAAGTTTTACAGAGCAATACACCTGAATCAGTTTACACTTGAATAAGTTTTCAATGTTTAACATGTACCTCAGGTTTAGCTAAAAGGAAAAAAGCACCTATCAAAAGAAATAACAATTTTAGCAAAAGATGCCATGCTGAGAGTGTATTCAGTGGCTTTGCAAATACATAAAGCAAAAATGAGCTTTGTGGATATGATTTCTAATTTCTTGTTTATCACAATAAAAGTTAGATGAGGTTCTTATTTACAATCATAACTTAGGATGCATACAAGAAAAAAAAAGTGACCCCCAAAGGGTTTCCACCTAACATGTCACACTACCACAAATTAATTGAAAATTGCTTATGCTTTTTTCCTTACAATCTTTAATTTAGCTGAAATTAAAATCAAGAAGAAAGACACTGGCAAAAATTTTAATTGCAATTTCTTTAGTAGGGAAATAAGGTTTAGGAAATTCAGATTGTTTTCATAGATTATGTTTGGGTTGTGTGTGTGTGCCTTAGTGAACCCAGGACAATAGATTGCTGTCCAGTTTAAAGAACAAGCAAAGCCTGACATTGTTTATACTTAATATTTTAACAATGCTCTCAAGTTAAGTATTACATTTGGAATATGGAAAATACAATCACATGGAAAGGATTAATATTTAACAATACAAGATATTTTTATCCCTTATTCATTTTTTTTTACACAATGCTTGTTTTAATTGGATAATAAAATTAAAGGAAGTCACAAAAAGCATGAGGTATTTTTTCAGATAATTTAGACACAGAAGTGTATGTATGCACAATTATTGTAGTTGCATGAACAAATCAGATAACTGTATACACAGACACAATGAATTATGCACATTTTCAGATATAATTACCCTGTCCCTGTATCCGTTAAGGTAATTGCCTGCATGTAGATATGAGGCATGCAATTGCATTTGCATTTTAAATATCCATACATATGGCTAAATAGTCACAAAATCAAGCTCAAATTCCTTAACTTACCATTTATGAGAGACATTATTGACTTAACCAAAACTCGAAGAATTAGAGTAATGGAAAGTATGTGGAATTTCTCTTTATTGTATTTGTAGGCCTAAAGAAACATTCCTTAATGGTCTTTATCTGTGTGAAAATAATCTTTACTTTTGTGAAGCAGATTGGTGTGCTTGTCCATTTCTTCCATACAAATATTATTTTCCATTCAATATTGCAGAGAGAGTTATGGTCAGAATCAACCTTATGAGTCCCTTTCTGCCTCCTGCTCCTACTGCTGCAATGTTATGTTTTAGTATCTGTGCACAAGGACCAATCTTCTGCTGGCGTAAACTACAACAGGATGGCTAATTGTGGCCAGTCTAACTCTTTCCCAGGTTATAATGGGTGGGGTTTTTTTACTCAAATTAAACCTGTTAATTACTTCTATGTTTCTTACTCTCATTGTTTTGTGTGAAGATTTTGCAAAGCCTAACAGAGACAATCACGCTTCAGCACTGTTGAAGTTGGAGGAATTTTACCACTTTCCTTAACTGAAACAAGAATGAGGTTTTAGCCTTCTCCTTCCCAGAGGATTCCTCAGCTAACTTTATCCATCCATTTACATGTTCTGAAATCACTGCAGTAAATAACAGCATAGTAAAATAGCTGGGATACTAACAGAAAAACAGGGACAGAGTAAATTTGGAGGGATACTACTATATGAGCTAGGAATGAATGACACGTAATGCTGAAAGACTATGACTGATCTCTTGCTGTTTGGGTCTTGTGTGTAAGGAACTGGACTTTTGATATCATTAACTCTTCAATGTGCATTAAAAATTTTCTGGTTCTAGGAATATTTTCTCCTCTTTCTTAGAATAAGCTGGGCTATCCCAAATACCTGCTAACTGTTCTGTCCAAAATGGCCATATCATTTATTCTTTCTGTGTCAGTGTCAGTGTCTGGGAGCTTACCACAAGTTAGATCTCTGTTGTGTAAATGCAAAATAATAAAAAATCATTTAGTCAATCAGCCTAAACTGCATCAATACAGAGTTTGGAAAAGCACTCTTTTGCATTATTCCACTTTTATTACAAAATTAGCACACAACATTCTCAAGGATCCGTGAAGAGACTGTTCTCAATATTTATGTATCAGGTCTCTGTCAGTACATTTATAACTTTCATGTATATACTAGCTCATTAAGTGTTTTTAAGCATTGTTCCAAATCCTTTCCTAGAGCTGTAAAACAATATCACATTCCAGCAAAAAATACTCTGGCCAGAGTCTTAATCTTGATTGAATTCACAAGTATTCCCAGTTTATATAAGTGCAATGTTTCTGCCAGTGTAACTACTTCACTGAATAGTACAGAACATGTGTCACTACACAACTTGAGGTATTTCCTCTGTAGGTTAAGTTGGTTAGTTTTACATTTACTTTTTTATAAGCCTATTCACTCAAAAAGTCCCATAAAACACAATGCATTCATTTCATAAGATGGTGCATTCATTTATCAAACATTTTTCAATTACAGTATTGTAATTGTAGTAACATGTAGGATATTTTTTATAGTTCAATTATAATCGCAGCCTACTGAAATGTGGACAGTGAGGTTGCCTAAAAGAGAATAGAATCATAGATTCATAGAATCATAGAATGGTTTGGGTTAGAAGTGACCTTAAAGATCATCTAGTTCCAACTCCTCTGCCATGGACAGAAACACCTCGCATTAGAACACATTGCCCAGAGCCTCGTCTTGAACACATCCAGTGATGGAGCACCCACAATTTTCCTTGGAAACCTGTTCCTGTGTCTTGCTACCCTCATAGTGACAAACTTTTCCTAAATTTCTCCCCCTTCTCTGAGAGATGGACTCCATCAGCCCCTAGGAGATCGGGTTTCTCAGTGTGAGTCCTGTCATCTAAATAGCCGAGGTGTTGGCTGTGACACCACTTCAATAACCATTTATTGATTTTCCGAATTTGATTGGCCCTTTCAAGCCTCTCCCTTTTGACAGGAAAGATTGATAAAAAGACTGTCTGGGCCCCTCGAATCCTTCACAGCCACTACCAGGGCTCTGTAGTCCCTCTTGATACTAAGATTACTTCTGGTTGTATCACTGCCACTCAAGTGAAACAACAACAACCGATGGCAGTCAGTGGGACATACAAGGTTTGGTAGTCTCTTAGTGACTTGACATGAGCCCCCAGTAAGCAGCAGACCTCTCTAGATAGTGGATCAGGACACCAAACGGGTGCCTCTGTACCTCTCAGAAGAGAGTCACCAACTACTATCACCTGCCATTTTTTCTTGGTTGCACCAGTTGTTACACACAGAGCCAGTCTGGTGGCCTTACTCAGCTCTGAGGTGTTATCTGATGAAACCTTGTTTTCCCCTTCTGTCTGCAGAGTCTTGAAGTAGTTCTACAGGGCCACCTCAGGCTTTGAGGGAGGTCTCCTGCTAGTTCTTACCTCAATAAGTGTCCATTTTTCAATAATTTTATTACTTATTCTAAAAGGTGAATGAAAACACAAAAAATTCTCAGCTGTTTGACACTTGTTTTTATCTGCGAAGAGTTCATGTATACAGCTCAGAGTACACATCTTTGTCCAGTGTCTAGACTGACCTTTCTTGGAGGCTGCCTGCCTCAAAAATTGCTTTGCAAGGGTACTGGGAACACACATGCAAAAGAGCAGTATCGTCTTTTTTTAAGAAGTTTTCATTTTAAATGGTTGATCATAAACCAAGTCTTGTAAAATAATTTAGGATTTTTTCCATCCTATTCAGATTTCATGATAAAACCAAACTTTTTGACTTTGTAATCATCTAGCCAGCAGCTGTAGTAACAGAACACCAGAAAGCTGATCTTAGTCTTTTTTTAATTCATAGCCTTTCAAATAGTATGTTAACACCTTTTGCAGGTAATGCCTGCACCTCTCACTCTCAGTGAAACCTCTCTGATCAGAATGTTCTTTTCTGTGAAAATTACTGTGCAGGGTGGGGGAAATATGGAGTGCAAGTGAAAAAAAAAAAATAGGAAGAACCATAGTTTTTAATGGAAGTTTTTGCTTTGTGTATACTCACATAGAACCTCTGAAAAATGAAACATAACTCAGTTAACACTATATTGTTAGTGAAGATTTGATTCTGCATGGCAGCAACAGTTTCAGACCTTTTTTCCTTCCATCATCATTTCTCATTTTTGTCTGGAAAGGAGAGAATAAGATGAATTAAATCTTTGGGATCCTCAAGCTAAGACTTCTGAAAAATTCAAAAGATTTTTAAATACTTAAATTGTTGTTAGTTGCGACTCTTACATATCTATATCTCAAAAAATCTGTATATACACAGATAGTTTCAGCATGTTTATCATGAAATATAGAATGTTTTGGAACATTTGCATGATCTAGGATGTTACTTTCAATAAAAAATATATTAGAATAAATAAGGTAATGGGAATCATAAAATAAGTGTCACTCAAAATTGCATAAAAGGGGTTAAGAATGAAAGGAGAAGGAGAATGGTGAGGTGGAGATAGAAAACAGTTTTTAAAGCCTTGCATTTACCATTGTTTGTGTAGTATTATAACTGATTTGTTATTTCGCCAGTTCATATAGATCAAGAGAGCACCCAGGGGTCAGTTCAAGTGCACTGACTGGCAGATCAACACTCTTTGCTTTTCTTTTTTAAACACTAAATCAAATTGAGGACAAAGATTGGACATTTTTACAGTTAATAGAGGAAATAAATGATTACACTTTTACAGTAAAGACTTGCAAAAAGCATCAGATTGACAATATTGAAAATCAAAATCCTCATTTTGCCACCGAATAGATGTTGTTCAGCAGCAACTACAGACATCAGCTCAAATTTTTCTGCCAGTTTGAAGTGGCATGATAGCTCTGATTTCTGGAAAAGAACTACTTCGTTCAAGGAAAAAAAAGTTTATTATTTTCTATCTTATTAAAAAGTGGACAACCCATTACACCAATAAGCAGTTCAGGTACTGCTTAGGCAAAGACACATAAAATCACCATGATTTTTGTGATTTTCTATTTGTGCTGACTTTTCAATGTACAAAGAAAGAAAAATAAATCTGTTTTTAACATCCTAATACCATCCATAGAACATCAGAGCCAACTTTTTTAAAAAAAGGATATTTGGGGAGAGCAGTGGAGAAAAAGGGAGAGGATGAAGGATAAGTAGAAAAGGATGGACAGAGTCCTAGACAAGATGCATTTTTTTCTGACCAGGAAAAACTGATTATACAAGTTGCAAGACTGGTTCAAAATTTTATATGCCCTGTGATACAATGTGTCTATTTTCAAATGTTAACACCCATAACTGACTTCATGAGGGTTTTTTGCATCAAATTCAGATCCTTTTTTTTTTTCGTTTATTTCAAGGTAATGTTCTGCTTTGATCCCATCCTACCTCTAGGGAAGTCCATGAATATGAAATTCAACACCAAATGAAAAAATGTTGTGTACTTGTCTTTTATAAAAAAGTTAAATCTAGTGAAGGTTGATCATTGCATAGTAATGGTTGATCATTGTGTTCTCTCCTCTGTTAACTTCTAGAAAGAAAGTTCAGTACTTAATGAAGAGGAGGTGGAGCACAAGACTCTCAGAGACCTGACTCACAAAGTCTAGCTATCTGCTATTGCAGACAACTATATCATATAATCTCTTTTATAAACTAAGCAGATTCTACCTTAAAATTAATTAAGTTGATTCCATTACTTTTATCAGAAGGACATTCTCCATTCCTCTGATAGTTCCTCTAATTTCTAAGTTAAATTTTATAACGACTCTTTGTTTTTGTGCCAACAATGTCCTTTAGATTAATTAGTTCTTCTCCCTCCCTGCTGTTTATTCCCCTCTGATGCATTTGCAGAGTGCAATCATATCTGTTCTCAGCCTTCATTTTGTGAGTCTAAGCCAAGATTTTTTAATTTGCTATTGTAGTATGCCACCTCTAATTCACTGTTAACCCCTAAAGAGGATTCCTTTTAGTTCTTCAGCATAGAAAATTCTTTCTGTATTTTAATATTTTATCCCATTTCTATTACCTCAATTCTCTTCTGTGCCAGTAATCTACTTCTTCCTGCAAGATATCCCAGCCCATCTGTGATTCGATGAAGGTTACCAGCTTTGTGTGTTCAACAATATTTAATGAGTCTTAGTGACTTCAGCACAAAAAGAATATGAACAACAGTATTAAGCAGGAATGATTCTACGACTAATCCTTGTGGAACTTCAGTCATAAATTTCTTCAGTATTTTTCATAATGGTAACTTGTTGTCATGTTCTTTTCAACCAGTCTCAGGCTTACTTTCCGGTTTTAGTACTAATGCCTTTTGTTGGGTAGTACCATAGCATACGCTGTACTGAATTATAGAGATACAAAATCTACTGCTTTCCTTCTGTAAAAGTAACAGTTGTTTTATAAATGAACGATACCTGGCTAGATCAGAACAATCTACCTGTAATAATCTCATTTAATAGTTGCTCTCTTTTCCACACTCCACATCTCCCATTATACTTTCCCTCAAACTTTTTCATAAGCTTGCATAAAAATAAGGTTGAGTGCATTGCTTTAGATTTGTCCATACTATTCCTTCTTTCTTTTATTAATTATGCATACTATGTTCGTTATCTTCCAGGCATATTCATGTGGGTCACTATGTTGTGTGCTTTTCATGTTCTGGGGCAGCCAGAACCAAAGCTTCAGTATAAAATATGGAGTTTAAAGGCCATAGGCTCATAGTTCATCTCTGTTTAGCAAAGTATTAAAATAAACAACTGTATGTCTTTTTAGCTGATTTATGTATAGGCCCAAATTCAGAAACATCTTTGAACTGAATAAGTTTCTACTTAGAAAAAATATCGTAGCATCTCATCCACAATGAAGACACCACAAGCTAATATCTTACTGCTACTTAATGCACAATATGTTCGGCTATTACATAGTTTCATTGCTATTATTTTTCAAGATGAATAAGACCACATGTTCCTTGAGTGCACCAGTGAAAGGATTACTTAGCCAGTGCTTCAGGTAATGTAGATAAACGTAAGGCTTTAGCCGTCAGCTATCCTGGAGCCAGTAAAAAATAAAAACAGTTATGAAAGTTAATTTGGTATGCAGCCTGCTAACCCTTAACTTGTAAATAAATTGCACTTGTCCAATTGAGGTCAGAAACAGAATATATAAAGCTGTGTATTTCTGGATCTCAACAGTGATGTGCATGTGAATTATTCTTTTATCACAAAGGTGAAAAGCTAATCCTTCAGGAGGAACAAAAAGTCAATTAACAACCTGCTTCACACTTCATTTAACAGCAAGCATCAACAGGCAGTGGTTGTAATGGAGCTCACACTAACCTTTCTTGTTTTCTGTTGGCTGTCCCTTTCCTGACAGGATGGAGGGAAGGAAAGAGGAGAATAAAAAAAAAAATAAAAGGAAGAAATTGGCAGAATGCACAAATACACGTGAAGAAGCCACCTTGTTATACTACAGGTCTGTGCAATGCCCCATTCTGGAGCCTTAAATGGCAACTAATATTACATATTACTCACTGTATAACCTGGAGAATATCTAAAAAGTCTCAGCCACAGCAGAGTTGCTTCAGAATTTATTTTATAACTGAAAAAGCTGCCTGAGGGTGCCCTCAAATAAACTCCTTGTGTGTGGGCTCAAAACAAACCTGACACTGTTGTATTTATAGATCATTTCTGGAGTAAGTCTAACGGAGTCTGCATGTTCTATTGCTTAGAGCCAAAGAGCTGGGAATATGCTCTCAAAAGGATACCAGGTGCTACTCCCAGTAGTGCCATTGACTGACCTCTTTATGCCTCAAGCTGCTCAGCTGTAAAATTGAAGGCTTTTTAAAAATAAAATCAAGAACTCTGAGAAAACCAACAATAGCATGATTTCAGGCAGGTCATGAAGTCAACTGATGACATTTCTATTCCTGGATCCGAAATGTACTCAGCTGAACCTGGAGCAGTTATTTAGGGCAAGCCCACACCACGCAGCTCAGCAGAGAGCACTGAGCCGACTCAGAGAAAACCAGGTTCAGAACCAGAAACAAGATAGCTGCAGCAGGATACGGTTCCACCTGAGCTAGTTCACTAATTAGCTTTAATTTGGGCTAATTACCTCAAGCATACAGACTACGCTACATCAGCTATACTGACTCACATACATCAGCTAGTCTCTCTGAAAGGTATCGCTCTGTTGGATAGCTATACCCAGCCTGGAACTACCCAGGATATCCCTACCACAGCACAGGATTATGCTGCAAAATGCACCCTGAAGTCATGGTACTTAGTGATTATGCACAAATCACTTTTTCCTATTTTGGTTTGAATTTTTTTTTTTGTCTGGCTGACTGGAATCTCTAAATTAAGTTTTGTTAACACCTCTTTTAAAATAATGGTAGAAATTGTGTAAAATCTCAATCTTAAATACAAAATACTGATTTTGATTTTTTTTCCTATAGAGGTGAAATTACCATAACTTTGAACAAGAACAGTTATTTCACTAGTAAAGTTAATATGACAATTAAAAGCTAAATAAAGTATTATGTTTCTAGAGGACATGAAAATAGTGCCGTTTTTGGAGCCATTGTCAGTAATTTAATGTTGTAAGGTAGATGAAAATAAGATTCTTTTAAAGGAATGTGTATTTTCTTTCAAACCTTCAAGAAGTTTGAGATGACATCAAGGAAAAATGTGAGGAACTTATTCTTCAGTGCCATACTTTTCCTACTGGAACACCTGAGCTCAGTATTGTCACTGCAATCCTCCCCCATTACCCTAAGGTCTATTCACATGGACTTGCCATTGATCTGACTGGTGTAACTTAAAGGAGTGAGACTTGCCCAACACAGCCTTTTGTTCTCTTCAGTGCTCATGTGCAAGTCCTAAGAGCAGTCAAGAGGCTAATGCCTTGTGAATTGGCAATCAGGCTGCTTCCTTACGGAACCATCTAAGGTACTCTTAGGCAATAACAAATGAAGGTGGAGGGGCATTAAGATATTAGTTCTGAGAGAGTTTGTCCTAATGTTCGTAACAGAAATTAATTAGTAACATGACCTTTTGAAAACCATCTAATAAGGGATATTCCACTTCTGCTCAGCTATAAAATCTGAAGAAAGAAGATCCAACTTTCTCCGTTAGGACATTTCTTCTGACTGATATATATATATATGCTATTAAAAGCATCCAGTAATTTTAAGTTGATTGAATGTTCTCTGTGGCATACAGCTATTAGATATCAGCCATTCATTCTGATCACATAAAATATTCCTGCCTTTCTCGACTTCTTTGTCCATGATGGTTTTGGAAAATCTGTTGGTGGGACTTATAAATCCCTGTGTCAACATGAAACTCTTATGTTAATGACTGATCATTTAGCTGTGAAGTAAGCCACATGTCAGCAAGGATGGCCTTACAGCCTTCTCAAAGCAAGAGGACCGCTGGACATTCTATTTAGGAGTACTTAAGAAACACAGATTTGGGCTTGAAGCAATGGGACTAGGGAAAGGAGGAGGACACTAATAACAGCTCTTGAAAAATTTAAGCTGGAAGAGGAGTGATTAAAGGCTTATTGGCAGAGATATTATTTTGCATTTTAAGTTCTCACAAAGCAAGGAAAATGAAACCCAAAGGAAAAAGAAAACTGAAAAAGTGTAAACAAAGAGAAAGACAAAAAAATATGTGGTCTAAAACAGAAAAAATGTGGCAAAGGGGAAATTTGCTGTACATACTACAGCCAGGGACTTTTAAGAGAATTCCTAGGACTTTTCCAAAAGGTAACATAGGAAACATAAATTCTTCCCTCTTCATTTCAGAAGCACTCTTAAATATTTCCAGCAAAGCCAGAAGTTGAATAAAAAGAAAAAAAAAAAAAAAAAGAAAATACTGACTTGTAGGAGTATGTCCAAATCTCTCAATGTGTCAGAAAAATGAGGAAAGTAATCAGATGCTAATGGTTGTCTGTTTTATTGTTCTATCTAAATCAGTTATATTCCTTGTACTAATTAAAGCAAAAAAATTACTTGTATAGAAACATATCCACATATGCACATGAGGCATAGTGTCTAAGCTAGCACTGACCCAAACTAAATCAGAAAAGAGAAAACAATAATTGTAGCAGCACAACCCTAAAATAAGCAATTAGCATTGGGTCTCAATTACTGCTTTCGGGATCTGAACCGATACTTCGAGAGGTGTAGAAATGCTCATTTATATTATGGTTAGCCTGAGACCCAGCACCATGCTTCACTGCAAGGTAGAAATATACTTTAATCAACCTCAGCAAAATCCACTGTCATTATGTGCTTCCCCTAATGCTTTTTCCTGAAAAAGTGAAGCCATTTGCCACAAGTCTGCAAAAGTTGAACGGGTCGCTACACTTTCAACATAAGATTAACAAATAATCTCCACTGAACGTATCCCAACGAGTTCAAAAGGAGAGATGATATTGCAATTTGTTGAGCTCAAGGGAAATGTAAGAATTTCCCAGGGCTCCTGAATATGGTCTGACCCACACATAGCAACCTGGAGTGGTTTCATTAGGGAATTCTCATCCAGTGCTGTGCTACAAGCAGAAAACTTCATAGCACCAAGATTGACAGCATTAACAGCATTCACATGGACACCTAGCTGTTGCAGAGAGCTTTCTGTTTGAAATTACATGAAAAGAGAGCTATGTGGTTGCTTTCATAGGACAAAAGAAAAGAAACTATTCAAAGCCAGTGCCAAACCATAACATCATTTCGAAAGTGTGCTGAACTCATAGCTGAGTAAAAATTTAGAAAAGGCACACAGCTTTGGGTTTTGGACCACTGCTATATTTCGGTAGTAATCATGCATAATAAATTCCTGCAATCGTAATCACTTGGTATTCATCTGAAACATTAATTCAAACCCAGACAGGAATACCTAGTGGGGTTTTTCGGTGTTGTTTTATTAACTGACGTGTACTGTAATAAAGTAACCCAGTGTTTATGTGCTATAGTTGTGCTAGCACCAAAAAACCCCTTATGTTTTGTTTGGTACCCAAAGTACTTAACTTCAGGCACACTCTGATTTTTGTCCACAGAAATGCTTACTAAAGACAAATATGAGTTTGTACTTCCATATATTTGTATCAAAACATTATGTTTTAATGAGATTGAACATTGCTTATAAAATAAAAAAAAAAGAAAGTGACAGTTTCTTGAAACCCCATACTAAGCACACTTTAGCAATTTTGACAAGGTCTCACTGGATTTCTGCCTGAATCCCTGGAAGGGTACCAGACTAGGACCCAGTGCCATCAACGTTGTCGGTTCTGAAGAAAACCCAACAAAGTAGAAATTTTGCCTCTTTGTCATCTGTGTGGCAATGTGTATTTCCTTATAATATGTCCCAGACCACTGAAGGTAGAAGTAACATAATAATTCTTGGAACATTATTTGAGGGATCTATCATAGTTTTATATGGTCAATGCACAACAGACATCCTCTTGGCCACTTGCAGATACAATTAACTTATTGCAGTTTCACCAGACAAGAATCACCTTCCATTAGCGCAATCAGTGACATTAGTGTTGTTTTAGAAGTGTTGTTGAAGTCTCTCTTCTACACAGGCCTTGTTAGCTCAGCCACAGCAATAGAGAACTAACTGCAGCTGATTACAAAGGCATATCCTGAGCAGCTTAACATTCTTCAAAATGCCTTGTTCTGTTTTTCTGCCTGCTGTCTGTGAGACACCTGTGGTCTTCCTGATTATATCCCAGGCTCACACATGACTTAGTGTGTTTATAGTCTGTGAGCTGTACTACTCTGAAAAGGGAATAGAAACAACAACATGGCCATTCATAATTATGCCAGTAGACTTCTGCCTGTGAACATCAGATATCAAATATTCAAGAGACTTTTTAGAAAATAAACTTATCTTTCAAATTTTAAACTTATTTTTCAAATTAAAATTAAATTCCAGTAACAAGAAATTCAAGAAAACTAGTCTATGCTCATACATCTGGGACATATAGGTAATTCACAGCAGATTTTTCTTTTACAACCTATATGTGGCTTTGTACATACTCATCAAAAAGCCATAGGTAAAAGGATTAGAAATTAACTTAGCACGCTTTGTCAATTACTGTTTGACCCAGAAGTGATTGATGTTAAGGGAAGAATTGTACCAGATTCTCTGGGCTTTACATCACCACTTTGGTGATAAAGTTAGCACTAAAGATCTACAAGAATGGAGATGTAGTTATGTACTTTTTAGAATTCAAGTCTGAAAAGTAAAATTAAAAGTCATTCAGGCTGAAGGAGGAATATTCCTCAAAGTCTCCAAACTGAAATTCAAAACTTGAGCATATACAACAAGTCATCCTACCCTTTTGAAATAAGAATGTTCCCTTTTAGTCTGTGAATTACAAATGCAAGAGCATCTAATCCTCAAACTCATGTAGTTGTATTCTTTATTAAATTTGGAAGCTTAACAAGCTTATCACGAGATGTTCCCATGTTATCTCTTCCTGTCCTCCTTTTTCCCTTATGTTTTTTCTGAAGCAAATATTAAAGAAATAAAATGCACATAACCTGGCTAAAAATGACTAAGAAGCCGTTAGTTAAATCTTTTATCAAGTGTCCAAAGAGGACAGCAAGTGAGGAATGAAGTAGAGTTGTTTAGTGTGACCCAGGATTAGTAGCATGAAAGAGGCTTAATATGATTGTTTACTGTGATAAGATGCTAACTCTGTAGCTGAGGAGAAAATGGTAGATGTCACTAATCTGCCTTCAGAAAGGCTTTACATAACAGTCCCTGACTGTATGCTTTTATCTGGGTTGGGATGTTACAGTCTGGATGGATAAGTAGTCTACTAAACATCAGTTCAGTGGATGAACCTGTGGGTCACCAAGTTCAAAGATCTGATGGTTCACTCTTCAATGCTGGTTACAAATGAAGCTCCTCAGGTGTCTATACTAGTATTGCCTGAGTGTAGTATCTTTGCCACTGGTCTGGAAAAGATGGAACTCACCCTCATTCAGTCTGTAGATGACACTAAAGTGCTGCATGGGTCACCATCTAAAAGGAACTATCCAGGCTGGAGGAATGGTACAGCAGGGACCCTATGAAATTAAATGGAGACAAATCCAAACTCCTGTACATGGGATTAAAAAAATGCACGTCAACTGTACAATCTAAGGCTGACTGGTTCGGGAGCAGGTCTGCTGAAAAGGACCTGTGGCTGCAGCATACAGCTGTCAGCACCCTGGATGTGCCCACCAGCCCTCCTGAAGCTTGGCTGCCAGAGATGGAAGGCTGCGTTCAAGGCCAGCTGGATGAGGAGAGTTATTGGGGAGATGGAGCTGTAGGAAGTCATCTGAGGACTTCCTCCATCCTTCACTTGGGAGCTGCTCTCAGCTGAGGCTCTGCCTGACCATCTACAGCCACTTTGCAGCCTTGCTTGTGCCTCTTCATGGCCCTCCTGAACCTGACCTAATCAATAATCCAACTAAGTCACAACTGACTTCCCAGCCTGACCTAGGACCTGCCTTGTCCCCATGGACCTGCCTGGCCACCACTAGGCTGTGTCTGATACTGAGTATCATCTTCACACTTACCCTGTTCACCTCACTCTAGTAGTGTGAGACAGACACTGGCTGGAGACGCTCTGTCCTGCATGCTCTAGCATTACGCTCAGCTCCTGGCCTCCTGTCCTTCAGGGATCAGCTGCATCTTGACAACAGTGAGCCAAGCATGAACCAGTGTGTCCTGGCAGCAAAGAAATCCAACAGCCTTCTGGTCTGTATTAACAGAAGAGCGCTCCCAGCAGATCAAGGCAAGGCATCATCCCTCTTACTCTGCATTCATTAGACATATCTGGAAAACTATGTCCAATCTTAGGCCTCCTAGTTAACAAAAAATCAATAAACTTGGACTGAGTTGAGGGGCAGGACATCAGGATGGTGTGGAGTTGGAGTACTTGCCCTGTGAGGAGAGGCTGAGGGGTCTGGGCTTTTCAGCCTGGAGCAGAGATGGCTTCAATGCTAGCAAACAACAGCTGGCAAGTACCAAACCAGATGTTACCAAGAATGTGAATCTGAGCTCTTACTGAGGTGCACAGCAGCAGAATATGAGACAGTAGCTGTAAAATGAAATAGGGAGACTCTGACCTGACATAAAGAGAATTTTTTTCTCCATGAAGACAGGTGAGTGCTGGAAGAAAAGCTGTTCTGTGTCTCAGAGATTTTCAAGACCAAACTGAGCAGCTTGACCCCCATGACCTTGCTTTGAGCAGCAGGCTGGACTAACTCCTCCTAAAGCCTCTTCCAACCTGCATGATCATATTCTCATAAAAGAAAATGCTTTGTGGAAACAATGTTCATTTCTCTGTGATTTAGTAAGGACAGTGGGACATAATGCCCAATAAGGTATTTGGTAGTGGGTATTGAATGGAAGCGGAAACACCATTAATTTGAACCTATCTGCCCTGATAACTCCACAAAATCAGTGACACTATGGGTGTTAGGCAGCTCCACTGCTGCTTGGACCTCGCTGGTTACTCCTGGCATTTCCAAAAAATGCCTAGAGAAAATGACATGGAGGTGGAGTGTTTGAAAAACTGAAGGCTAGAACACCCTTCAGAAAAAATCTCTGCAGTGTCATAACTTCCCATATGACATTTCTTACTGTCAGCGCATAGCATGTCAGTAGTGGAAACCTATACGCATATATCTTCTACACATACCTAGTAAACCCAACACTTTTTGGACATGAAGCTCCTGGGTGTGCACATAACCAGCCACATTACACATCTGCAGATGATTTGATGCACAGGGAGCTGGTTTGCAATATTTTGAAGAATTCCAGATGTGTGGCTTTTGGTTGGCAGGATATAACCTACTAGGGCCAGAGACAGTGAGGAATACTGGAAAAACACATAAAGTCCTCAAAATCCTTATATAGAACCTCGCTGCGGGCGG